>JAVJIF010015329.1:0-191091 GCA_038442645.1 Agave tequilana
ATTTTCTATATATGCACGATCAACACAGCGTATGTGAAGAAAATGGGGTATAATCTGCAGCATGGGAAAGGCCTGAATTTCAAAAAAGGAAGACATGGTTTTCTGCGTAATTTTGTGCTAAAAGGGAAACCGGCAAATTACTATGATAACACACTCAGGGGGTTGGGATACGTAACACCTCCACCGCCTACAACGGTTCAATCCAAAGCTAACAAACCAATCCTATCACGCTCTGCCTCTTCCTCTGAATGGGACTCAGATGTCAGTATGAGAACGATGTTCGAGAATCTCACTGTTAATATGACTTCAAGCAGCCAATTGGAGCCAGCGGAAGCTACTGATTAGGAACCATGGGCTCAGCAATTAGATTTCCAGTGGGAAAAAGCGATTCGAACAACGCGAACCACCTACTCAAGATAAAGTGATCCAGGTTAACTTGGGTAGTCAAGATCACCCTCAGCCCATCTTTGTAAGTGAAAGCTTATCACTTACGAGAAAGAGAAGAATTGATAGTACTCGTAAGAGAGTATATCGATATCTTCGCATGGAACTACGAGGATATGCTTGGACTTGATTCACAAGCAGCCATGCATCGTCTAAACATCAGGCCTGACGCCAAGCCAGTCAAGCAACAACAACACCGATTTCGCTCGAACATTATGGACGCTATTGAAGCCGAAGTCTATAAATTCATTGCATGTGGCTTCATACGGGAGAAACAGTATCCAGATTGGGTTGCTAACATCGTCCCTGTTCTCAAGAAGAATGGAAAAATTTGGATCTGTATTGACTACCGCGACCTCAATACAACCTGTCCTAAAGACGAATTCCCATTGCCCATCACCGATGTCATGATTGACAATACCTGCGGATTCAAAAGAATGTCTTCCATGGATGGCTTCTCAGGGTATACTCAAATTAAGATGTATCCAGAGGATGAGAAGCATACTTCATTCCAGACACCATTGGGGGTGTATTGCTATACCGTGATGCCTTTCGGATTAAAGAACGCGGGAGCAACTTATCAGCGCGCGATGAGTGTAATTTTCCGTGACCATCTCCGAAAGACGGTATAATGTTATGTCGACGACATTGCTGTCAAAAGCCGCGATAAGAATGACCATCTTTGTGACTTGAGAACGATGTTCAACATAATGCAGGCTCATCGACTAAAGATGAATCCGACAAAATCCTTCTTGGGGGTTTCAAGTGGCAAGTTCCTTGGATTCATTGCTACATCAAAAGGAATTCATCTTGACCTAGACAAAGTCAAAGCCATTCAGAGCATGCATCCACCCAAGAATCTCAAAGAACTTAGAGGCCTACAAGGTAGACTGGCTTATATCAGAAGATTCATCGCAAATCTCTCAGGCCGCTGTCAACCATTCACCGGACTCATGAAAAAGGGTGTCTCTTTTGTATGGGATCAAGCATGTCAAGAATCTTACGAGGATATCAAAAGATACTTCACTAAACCTCCGGTCTTGGTGGCTCCTACATCAGGAAAACCTTTCCTACTTTATGTAAAAGCTATGGACCATTCTCTCGATGCTCTGCTTGCTCAAAAAGATGATAGTGGTCATGAACAAGCTATTTACTATCTGAGCAGGAGTCTGATAGGGGCAGAATCTCGCTATAACCCTATTGAGAAGGAATGCTTAGCTCTTGTCTTTGCTATTTAGAAGACACGACATTATTTGGTCGGCCAAATCATACATGTCATTTTCAAAGTGAATCCTTTGCGTCTTCTCATGACGAAACCAGGATCACTGAATTCTAGATTAGCCAAATGGGCCCTCCTTTTGTCTCAGTATGACATGCTCTTTGTCCCTCAGAAGGCGGTTAAATGTCAGAAACTTGCAGAGTTCTTGGCTGCTCATCCGGTTCCGGAAAGTTCAAAACTTCATGTAGACATTCCAGATGAAGTCTTCGAATCTAATATAACTTCAGATGATGAAGTTTGCCAGATGTTCTTCGATGGAGTATAATGAACAGGCCTTAAAGGCAAGATCATTGCTGGTGTGGGGGTTGTATTATCTCACCGTAAAATCATTCCTTCCTAGAGCATTTTCTCTGACAGAATCATGCTCCAACAATGTGGCAGAGTACAACGCTCTACTCCTTGGACTTCAGCTCGCCCATGAAATGGGGGTACGTTACCTTGAAGCTTATGGTGATTCAAAAACTGATTATCAATCAGGTTAAAGTCATGTAAAAAAACCCGATCTCAAAATAGTAAGGCCGATGCTCTGGCTGCACTAGCAACAACGTTAGCCTTATCAATCGACACCAAATATCACCTTACAGTGGCTACTCGACACCTGACTTGTTCTAAACATATGTTGAGAACCAAAGGGGTCTATAACATCTCGACGGATCTTGAACCAAGAAATGACGGTTCTCCCTCATCGACTATGCTTTGCATGGTTTACTGTCGGATGACCCTAAAGAAGCGGCATCTATCAGACGTAGGTCTCTCCGTTTTTACTATGATCCAATAGTAAAGACACTCTACCGTCGTTAATATGATGAATGACGGTATCCTCCTCCGTTGCCTTTCTAATTCAGAGGCACAAGAAGTGCTTAAAGAAGCGCACGATGGCATATGCGGAGCTTATCAGCCAGGTCTAAAACTCAAGGACCGATTGCATAGGCTTGGATATTATTGGCCGACCATGATAGTCGATGCCATCCAGTATGCACGAAGGTGTAAAGCCTGCCAAATCCATGCGGACTTTATACATCAGCCTCTAGAGTTGCTCCATCCAACCGTTGCTTCATGGCCATTTGAAGTGCGGGGAATTGATGTCATAGGGCCGATCAACCCCTCTTCAACAAAAGGTCACCGATTTATCTTAGCAATAACCGATTACTTTTCAAAGTGGGCAGAGACTATACCACTGCTGGAAGTAAAACTTCTAACATGGATAATTTTATCAAAACACCATATCATCCATCGATTTGGTGTCCCTAGGCAGATCATCCATGATAACGGTTCCCAATTTGTAAGCCAGTATTCTATCGGTTCTGTGATGATACCAGATTCAGAATGTGACATCAACTGCTTATAACCCTGTCGCCAATGGCTTGACAAAAGCTTTCAACAAGATAATCATTAAGCTACTCAAAAAATTCGTTTCATTAAATAAGTGAGACTGGAATGAGAAGCTTAGTGAACGTCTTTGGGCCTATCGAATCACAGTTCGGACCCCGACAGGTAATATACCTTTTCCCTGGTATATGGGTGTGGAGCAGTCATACCATTAGAAATGCAGATACCGTCATTACGAGTCACCTTGATGACCAGAATCACAAAAGAGGACAATGATCGCTTGCGTCTCCAAGAGCTCGAAGCCCTGGATGAGAAGCGGCTATAAGCTCAACAACATATTGAGTTGTATCAAGCACGGATCTCGAAGGCCTTCAATAAGAAGGTTAAGCAAAGGATTTTCCAGAAAGGAGATTTGGTTTTAGTTGTCAGACGACCGATGATCATGACGCACAAAACCAAAGGCAAATTTCAGCCCAAATGGGAAGGACCATTTGTGATAGGAACAGTTTATTCAAATGGAGCATATTGTCTTATGACTTCAGACGGAGACTTACTCATGATGCTAATCAATGTCAAGTTCCTAAAGAAGTATTATCCTGATAAGGGTCCTTCTCACCATCAAGTTAACATTACACCTCTGATCAAGACCTTCGGACCAAGATCTCGTGGAAGTCGTGTCTACTCCTTTAATCCCCAACTCACCAACAGAGTGAAAACTTAGGGGAACCATCGCTTTACTCAGAGTAACAAAATAATCCAACGCCTCTAACGGCTAAGGATAACGGGAAATGTTGGCCTTTAAACCCAACATAAGTGCTTGACAACTCATCATGTTGAGGGGAATAGCATCTAGCTCGACTCAAATAGTAGTTGGTAAAGACATATCAAATCCGTTGACAGCTGAGGGTTTGCTAAAAATCCTAAGGGACCTGTTCCATTTGATTCCCTCTCCAAAATCACTTACCAATTCCCGTCCATGGAATGGTAAGACCACATAGAAAGGTATTCATATCCCTTAAAAAATGACGAGTCTAAACTATTACGTTAACATTAAATCTCTGATAGTGAGACTCTAGCCTACTCCCCGGTGGATAAAAACTAACATCCCTGCGAATTGGTCAACTTCCCCAGTGAATAAACCTCGCTTGTCATTCTCTTCAATAGAATGACAGGTCTACTCAAATTACTGTTATGTTCAAACACCTCTAATAGTAAAATGAATCCTTATCAAGTTAACATCACACCTTCGACAAGTTGTTTTACAAATCCCCACGGAGTTCTCTGACATATAGTCTTTCATGAGATTCATATTTCTCAACTCCCCAGCAAATCTCTAGTAGACTCTCTTCAAAGTCTATTATCTTCCACTCAGTCCCCAATGGACTTTCTTGGTTGTCACGTTAACAATACATCTCTGACAATTTTTTTCCAAAAATATCTAAAGAAGATATCAATTTTCCATGGAATTTATAATCAAATCCTATTTCCCCCTATGGGGAATTCTTTTACCGTTATGTCCAGCTTGTCACCTCTGAACAGTAAAAATCCTGAGCTTGGTGGCTTTTCAATCAGTTATGTCCAGTTTATCACCTCTGAACCGACAGATAACCAAGTCTCATCTTTCAGTCTAGTAGGGACTATTCCTTAGACGTTATGTCCAGTTCGCCACCTCTGAATGGCAGGGCTTTGAGTCTAGCAGTTCCCAATCGGTTATGTCCAGTTTATCACCTCTGAACGACGGATACCTAGATCTCCTTTCTTATGGTACTTCAACTATCATGTCCAGTTCGCCACCTCTGAACAGATAAGTCCATAACTTGTTCTTCTTCCCTCTACCAAGGTCAGGAGTTCTTGCTGTCATGTTAATATGACTACCTCTGAACAGCGAATTGTAAGCCTGATGTCTCTTAGTTGATTATGTCCATATTACCTCTGAACCAACGGGTGCCCAGATTCAATTCACCCTTGCAGTCCTTAGTGGGTTAGCTGCTAAGTTAATGCGACTACCTCTGATAGCGGATTCGGAGTTTAGTGTGTCTTAATCTATCATGTCCAGTATATCACCTCTGAATAGAGGGGTCTCTAAAATCGAATTCACCTTCATTTTGTCATCATGTCCAGTTCATCACCTCTGAATGATAAAATTTCAAGCTTGGTGGTTCTCAATCGGTTATGTCCAGTTTATCACCTCTGAACTGACAGATGCCAAGTCTCCCTTTGGTTACTGTTATGTCCAGTTCGTCACCTCTGAACAGTAAACACTTCGAGCTGGGTAATTTCTAATCGGTTATGTCCAGTTTGTCACCTCTAAATCGATGAATATTCAATCTCATCTTTATTTTGTTATCATATCCAGTTTATCACCTCTGAATGATAAATTTTGAGCTTGGTGGCTTCTCAATCAGTTATGTCTAGTTTATCACCTCTGAACTGACAAATAGCCAAGTCTCCCTTTTGCTTACTGTTATGTCCAGTTCGTCACCTCTGAACAGTAAACACTCTGAGTTTGGTAATTTCTAATCGGTTATGTCCAGTTTGTCACCTCTGAATCGATGAATATCCAATCTCATCTTTCTTTGTCGTTACGTCCAGTTTGTCACCTTTGAACGACAAGGCATCGTATCTGGTGATTCCTAATCATCATGCCCAGGTCATCCGACGATCTTTAATCTGTTACGTTAATATTTACCTCTGAACAGTAAAGATTACCAAGCTCTTTTCTTCCATCCTCATCTCAATACGATTTGAGTCGAGATGTTTCTCAAATTTGTTACTAATCCTATCAGTTTATCACCTCTGATTAGATTAGTTATACCATTGTAGTACAACTTGAAAGTAAGAATTGCAAATTCAGAAGATAAAACAAGTTGGAAATACAATAGAGGAGTTAAATAAATTACTTTTTTATTGATTCCAAAAGAGGGATACATGGATACATGGATTACAAGCTACGAGGGTGCTTCGTAGGACTTGATCCGTTCTTTAAGGATGGCCAGCCTATTCTTTCTCTCCTCAGCAGCTCTGATGAATGCCTGCGACCTCAACTCGGCCTCATCAAAGCTCGCTGTCTGGGACAGACGAGCCTCAATTTCAGCCAAAGTTGCCCTCTGTGCTAGCTCCTGTTGCAGGACTTTGTCATTTTGAGCCTTAAGCTGCTCTAGCCGAGCGATCTCCTCAAGACGCACTGGTTCTGCCTTGGACAAAAGAAGATTGGCCTTCTTGATCATTTCCTTGGCCTTTTCAATCTTATTCTCGGCATCGAGAAGAGCACTATTAGAAGCATCTATGGCATCTCCAATTTCTACTTTTCTTATTTCCAAGGATTTCAAATCTGAAGAAATTGCCTTAGCTGCTTCCTGAGCGGCAAGATGAGCTTCACGCATTTGAGTAGCGAGGTGTTCAAGCTGTTCATTGACTGAGGAGTCTAAGTCTGAATGACTGAGACAGTGCCATTCGTCTACATCCCTCTCAAGCCTCTCCACCAGAAGCTCTAATGTGGCAGCTTGGTCATTCCCTCCAAAATCTCGAATGTTGTCAATACTTCGAGAGAGAAGCACCTTCAAAGCAGAGAACGAGGTAGTCGAGCCCTTCAAGACCAAACCAACAGATCACTTCAAGCCCTTATAAAAGCTGTCGACTAGCTCAGCCACAAATTTATTCTCGGCTTCAACTACTCCCGGTGAACGAGTGGCCCCTGAAGGCAAAACTTCCACCGGTTTCACTGACATAACTGTAGAAGGGATAGCAGAAGCGCTGGCCAGAGCAATATGAGGAATCAACCAGTGATCTTGGAGGAGTCCTTATTGAAACCAGTACACTAGCCACAATTGAAGTAGGGCTGGTGACTATTTCTGGGAGAGCTGGCTCAACAATCAGTGTTGAGAAGTAAGACTGGTAAACACTTTCAACTCCGCGGTTTCAAGATGGGCAGCGTTGGCGAAACCACTGGCACCTCACTTACCGATGTAGTTGGAAGTGAGATTGGTTCTGTAACCATTGTCCCCTCAGCCTCTTTTCTACTGGCCGGTTCAGGCTGATAAGAGGGCAGGTCGTGATACAAAGCATCCAACTCGGCAGCGTCCGCTGCAGTCGAACTACTTGCTTCACCCCTGTTCCCTCAGGAAGATTGGCTGGCTCTCTTGGAGTCGATGCACCCAAAAGCGGAACATCTGTAGCAGGACTTTGTTTGAGCAAGACATAATGAATATCGAGAGAAAATTACTCTCAAAAGATCAAAGTATTACCAAAAGATGATATCGCCTCAATTGCCTTGTCTGCAGTTTCTCTCCGAACTTCCTCGACGGTGGCATCAGTCCCCTCAGGCTCCATAGGAAAATTTTTGGCAAAGTCAAGATGGACGGCTGGCCCGCCTTCACTCGTCGAACCCTCTGTGGTCCATCCTATAGAGCTGGAGGCCAGGGGACTTCCTTTGGAGGTCCCAACACCCGAAGGACCGACGTCAGCCGCAACACCTCCGAAGTCTTCGGAGACGACGAAGTAGCTAGCTTCGTCACCTTCCTTATAAGTGAACAAAGGATCATAAGAATCCCCCTGTTCTCTTGCAGCCTCGGTTCTTGAATCATAGGATAAACAAATGAGTTGTATAAAATGTATAAGTACATGTCGCAAGAATGAAACTGATCTTACCCAGGTCGGGAACAACTTTATCAGTAACCTACTTCTGTGCTGATAGCCTAATGACTAACGGAGCGGGGGGAGGAGGAGGCACCGCGGCTGATTCACCCAATAACGGTGGGAGTGTAGCGACGAGACTTCTTCACTACCCTCTTCCTGCAGGATCCACCCTGCCACTTTTGTTTGAAATGGACATCGGGATCTTCTTCCTCCACCTCCTCTACTTCCACGTCCTCCATGGGGCTGTGCCTACCCCACTGGAAGCCTCTGGTGGAACCCCAGCACCCGTGTCTCCCTCAAAATGAGGACTTTCTGCGTCTGAAGCCTCACTATCAGCAGCAGCAACAAACTCCCTAAGGCCTGGCACACAGACCCGCCTGTCCTCGCCTGTCTCGGTGACTTTCCGCTTCAGCCGCTGAGAGATCAATTTCACACTAAATAAGTTAATAGAAAATCCAGTTGGTGTGGAGTTTGAAGCTCGGCACTACTAATAGAACCCAGAGTTGTCTGAAGATTCAGAGTCCTCAGCGGCATGCACAGCCGCGCCTCAGTACAGCCAACAATGAAGAACCGCTAGGCACGAGCACCATCAATGAGACTCCCATGAAGGCCAGGCTGATGTTCGGGTTACCTACATATAGTTGGTTATAACCGAACTAACGAGCAAACCAACTTAGGACATAGAGTCCAAGTAGCAGGTATCCCTACTTCTGTACACCAGGTGGGATGACCGATGCTAACCAACCATTCGAAGACTCCCCGGCTCAGCGACGTCTGCCTATCTCCTACATCTATGAATTCTTCGCCATAACCTCATCGCGAATGTAGGGAAAGCACAAAAAAAGACTGTAGACGTCGTGTCGGTACAATAGTTTACAAACCGCGGCCACATAAATTCGTGACCATGAACATCCCTCAAACCGACGAAGAAGCGCCATTCGGACACCTTCTGGAGTCTCCTCACCAGCTTGGATAATAGAAGGGCAGTGAAGGGCGAACCATGCCATCAAATAGGTGTATGACAAACTGATTCTAGGGTTTGGTCCGTCGCAAGGCAGGATAGTGCCTTTTTCCCTCTTCGTCGTTGGTGGCCTACAGAAAGCCTCCGTCAATGCACGAAGGTCCCGCTGAATATAACACACCATTGTCGGGGAGAAGTCCAAGGAACGACCGTGGGCTAGACGAACAACCGGTAATAAGACGGTCGGAAGAATGACGTCGCCAGAAGAAGATGACACCATGCATCTCTTCAACCAAACCGATAAAAACTCAGCCAAAAGTGCCCTCCGGGACATCGGTCGATGAGCCTGGTGATGGAAACTCTGGAGAATATCACCTTTCTTATAAGGTCCATCGTCTTCTTCCAAAATCATATCCCCTTGGGAGTGTTCTTGCATCCTTCGCCAGAAGAAGATGACACCATGCATCTCTTCAGCCAAACCGATAAAAAACTCAGCCAAAAGTGCCCTCCGGGACATCGGTCGACGAGCCTGGTGATGGAAACTCTGGAGAATTTCACTTTCTTATAGGGTCCATCGTCTTCTTCCAAAATCATATCCCCTTAGGAGTGCTCTTGCATCCTTCGAAAAATGTCCTCATCTGCAACCCCGCAGTGTTTCTTCAGAAGCATCTTCCAGGTTGGGGAACAAAATAATTCCCCCAGCTCTTCGAACTACATGAAGCTCCCTTATGGCTCCCATGCATACTCGAGCAAATGTAAAGGTGGCACATCAACTTTCGGTAAGTCTCGAACAAGGCGGGCTCCTGTTTCTTCAGAAGTGCCAACTCCACCTCTCATGGGAAATATTCTTCATATGGTAGAGACCCCAAAGGTAGGGCAGAGACTTCCCACATCTCATGCAAAGCCATGCTCAATTCACCTATAGAGGTGAAGAAAGTCCCTATAGCTGGGCAATATAATTCAAGATGCATAGAAGTTCGCTATGCTCATCTAAATGTTGTAACAGGTTGCCCTGACAGCCTCGTAGAGTCCCAATCTCTCCAGATCCTCTTCAAAATGGGCCAAGACATATAAGGTCAAGTCCCTCCACCAGGCTATGGAGGATGAATCCACCCAGGGGTCCTGAAATCAGTGGCTGGATAATTATCACGAGCCTTGAAGAACTGATTTTCAAAAGTCTGAGCTACGACAGGATTTTCCCCCATTGGGATGTCTGGGAGAACGTTCCCAGGGTGGAGACCCAATACGCAGTGAGGAGGACCCGCCCTTGTATAACCAGGAGAAGGAGCTATCAATTTCCCACGTGAACGGAGTCGGTAGTCCGAGTCACTTACCACTTCATCTTCCGAACCCTCGTCATGCACTGGAAGAAAGACAATGAAAAATGACGCTTGCTAGATGGGAGATAATATTTCTCACCATCCAGACTGAAAATCCACTGCCCTTCTCCGGCCAGTAGCTGGTGATCGGTATCTGGCGCTGCATCTCTGAACATAAAATCGGGCTTCCGATAGACTCTCTGGTCACAATCCTCGAGGGAGCAGTAGTTAAAATGCTCCTCATAGTATGCTGATCTCTGGCGTAAATAAGGGCATCCCGATCAGAAGCACTCCGTTCGCTGAATAGTGAGGCTTGCCCCTGAAACTGCAGACTAACATTGCCATTCAGTCTCCTGGCTGTTCCAAAAAGGCTGTTCAAAGGACCGGAGTATAGTGCACTGCAAAAACAGAAAGAAGCTATATCAGTTCATTAGCTGAAGAAAAAGAAAGGTAAAGCAAAAATTTTGCTAAGGCATAACTTCGCTCTCTGAGCGAAGCTAGCCTAGCATTAGCTTCGCCCTGAAGCTCAGCTTCGCAACTACAGCGTAGCTTCGCATTCTGCACGAAGGCAGAAAAATACCCTAGTGTTAGCTTCGCTTTAGAAGCTTAGCTCACATTCTATTGCTGAACAGGATGCGAAGAAGCCCTCAAGGGCTAGCTTTTCCATAAGGGTACTTGAGCCAAAAGTTGTTCAAAGGACTTTAAGGTCATTTTCCCAGCTACGCTTCGAGAGCTAGCTTCACATTCTGCCACGTGACAGAACGTGAACATCCCTAAGGGCTAACTTCGCATAGAAGCTTGGAGAAGAGACCATTCGGTTTCTAAATTTCAATTCACGAAATTGAAGGGGAATTAAATCCCCTAAAAATTCAGTGGATTTGAATTAAGGAGAGCAACTCCCTGAGATCACTGCATCATGGCAAATTACTCCGGGTTCATCATGAAATAGTCAGAAGTTGGCTTCAAAAAGAGATGAAAATCTCTGAATAAAAGGGAAAAAATCCCTACACGCAATGGGGCGTTCGATGACTGGAGGAGAAGAAGGCCCCTCCGTCGCAGAGGTTGCAACCTCTTTGCTTGCTCGTCTTTTGGGAGCCATGAAAGAACTGAAAAGTTCTAAAAAAAAAAATCTTAACGAAGGAGAAAGAGAAGAAAGAGATTTGTTTCTCTGGAATTCAAAGAGAAGTGATTCTCTCTCTTTCAGCCCAATCGGCCTTTTATAGACATAAAATGTCTTAAATTCGACTCCTCAAAAGGAGCGCAGGCTGCCGTTTCAAATCAATTTGAAACGATGCCTAAGCGCTTTCCCGAGAAGCCGGACTGCCAGCCCCGCCAAGGGCTAACTCCGCTGTGAGTTCAGCGTTGACCGTGCGCGAAGCTTGAGTAACTTCGCTGAGAAATGTGCCTTAGCTCTGCTAAGAGGCCCATCTCTAGCTTCGCGAAAATTTCGTGCTAGCTTCGCTAGAAACTTGTTCCTGACTTAGTCGGAAACCTGTCTTCAGCTTCACTGGAAGCTTAGCTCTGCTAAGATCTTTAATTTCCTCCTAAGGAAAAAACTTACCTAATGTAACGCCCCGATCCTAAAGATACGGAGTCGTTATGGCGACGTATATACGCGAGGATAATACCCCACATATATACGCTAAGCCTAAATTGTAACCTGAACAAGCTATAGATCGGAAGCATAATGATCAAAGAACACTGTAATAATACATATAAGACTACACATGATAGCAATGAATAACAGTAAGAAAATGACAGCTGAATAGAAGTCAAAGGTGATATGCAGGAATCAAAGAATAATAACAAGAATAAAATGCAAGTATACCAGAATCAAAGGGAGAGGACCCAAGCTCCTCGCAAAGCGTACCGTCTCATCGAATACCTGCACATTAGAAACAATCATCCAATATCTGGACGTGCAAATCCAGGGTCGTCAGAACGCGACCATAATGAGTGTGTGTGTAAAGGGGAAAGAACTCGTGCAGAAGAAACAATGTGCATAGATAATAATAAGAATAACTGCACGTGAAAAAGACTAAATAACAAAATAAGTAACTGAACAGTAACACATTGATAACCACATGAATGCAGATAGGAGATAACTGGCACAACTGTAAATATGTAATCAATGTCAAGGCGTGTAATCTATCACATGTCACTAGGTTGGCATCCAAGTCTGGTCATGAATCTGGTCCTGGTTACAATCATATGTACAATCAGGTGATTATGGTCAGTCACAATACATTAACAGTTTATTATCATTATTATGTCAGCGAACACCAATTGCCACCTGTAATAGACGCATCCCATACTACGCCTACTACACGTATCAATCAGGGTCCTAAATTATTGAAATTAGTGGAAGAGACATTGTCCATGCTTTAGGTGGGTTCCGTACATACCCGGAACCACGGCCCAATCACCTGGCGCTGAACCAGGTCCTACCGCTAGGTAGTCAATAACAATAACAATAACAATATGTCAATAACAATGACAATATGGACAATACGGGATGTCAGTCATCCCCCGGAACCCTGCAGTGGAACCGTATCTCGGCTGCGCAACCTGTATCCTAGGTCCACCCAAAATACAGACGCTGTCTCCTCCATCAATTTCCCAATCCCAGTGTAAGTTGTTCAATTACTTATTATTATCATTTATAACAATAATATCCATGTCATTTCGATTACTGGACGATACGGTGACAATAACAATATCAATGTGACAATAACAATGTGAACAATAATACCGTGTAAACGGTAGAACAATAGAACAATGTATGTTATGGTCTGACAATATTTTCCCAGTAACTTTCAATAACATGAATCAATATAACAATAGAACTCGATAATACTCAATAGCCAGTCTCATCTGGAACCGGTCAATACCTCATATGCCTGTACTGCATATAACAATATCCGATCTCCGTAGTCATCATGAACCTACCCTCAATAGTCATCCTGACCGTCAAATATCAATCTATGCCAAAGTAATCCTGTACAGTAATCCACAAGTTTAATAAATCAATAACCTGTTCTCTCATTTATTAGTCTAATCTGATCTTTACGGCATCAGTATATTCACATCTTAATAACCGAAATAGTCAATACTCTGATACATCTATTCAGATCTCCACACTCTAGTCTGATCAAAGTCATCACCCCTCCATACTAAAGAGGTATCATTAACTATTCCATCAGCTTATATTCCCAATACTATCCTTGCAAATCGTTAAGTATCAGTCCGTATCAGTGTAAGCCAAAACGGTAAACTATCATATCAATGAATCTGTAATTAGTCCTCTCCTCAACACCAATATGAACTCAATCTCTATCAATAGATGTAATCAATAACCATGCATGTCCTCGAGGTCAACAAGTCAAACGCATATCCCAATCATATTAAATAGGAAACATCCTCAAATACATGTGATCTAGAATATCTACTCAACTACTTCAATCATATCTGAATGTCCTCAAATACTCACTAATAAAGTCATTTCTAACTACTGATCATCATTCAATGTAAATAACATAAGTCTAGATCAATCCCGAGTCATTACCACCAACTTATGATTCCAATAGTTCCATAACAATCGAGTATCAATACACATCAAGTAATCGACACATTAATCACAAATCCGACATACATCAACAATATCCAGTACTAGTCCTCTCACTCAAACATGTAACTCTAATTCATAAGTATTCACAATCACCACTTCTATTAATGACCGTCATAATATCCCCACACTCGGTATCACCACATATCATAGTCATGCATCTAAGTTCTAACATGGTAAGTCAAGTCATTCCATTATATATCCATAATTAAACTCAGCTCTCTCACTCTAACAATTTAATCTGATTCCCAAATCCTCAAGGGTTCACACTTCTTTTAAGATCAAACATGATATCCCAATACTCGTATCACAACATATACATATCCAATAAATTGAAAATGTTAAAAGTGATAAAGGGGAATATCCACTTCTTCATGACAACACTGAATCCACATATATTAAACATAAATGGTATATCAAATCTATCATTACCATTCCCAAGTCAAATCTCCCTCTCATACAGTTCACTAGCAGGGCCCAACATATAAGATCCTATATATCAATGAAGCGACATTCTTATTTAATCAATTCTCATATGAACGAGACTATCATATCCTAAACCTAAAATACTTGGACAACACGATAACAGTGACGATAACTAATTAACATGCATCAGTATAATGGTATCATGACGTCACAACTGTAATAATTATATACAACAATAATTGAATAGGAGAATAATCAATCATAACTGAAAATCAATTAAAACACTCACCTTGGGGAATCTGGTCGTCGTCGGGCGAGTCGCCGTTACGGTCGCTGTGGTGCCGCTCTTCGCTGTCGGACTGCATAGGACGGTAGTCAGGATCCTGGGGAAGACCTGGCTGCAATTTGGAGGTCTCGCGCTCGCCGGAAGGGCCTGGAATCGCCGCTCGCTCGCTGCTTGTGCTGCTGGTCTGAATCTGGATCTGCTGTGCGCGTCGCCGGGCGAGTCGCTGCCATGGTCGCTGTGGTGCGGTTCCTCGCCAACGGACTACATGGGGGGGTGGCCAAGACACTGGAGAAAGTCACCGTGCTGGTCTCCGGCGACGGGTTGGCGTGGATCGGGAGAACGGCCTGCTCGCTCGCTGTCGCGTGCGCTGATCTGGGCTGTTGCTGTTGGTATGCCGCCACACATGAAATAACCCACTACACAAGAATTTCCTACATAATATAATACACATGCCTATTCACTAAATTATACATTAATATAATAAACATAGTACTATTTAAATGTCATTGCATCAAAAATATTAAGGGAGAGAGGAGCTCACGGCTTGCCTGAGAAGGGGCAACCATGATGCACACAACCAAACACAATGATTTAATAAAACTCACATCTAAGTTTCCCCCACATGAAAATTACAGACCTCCCATATAATAAATATACCAATTGTATATACACACATATAAAGGAAAGGAAAAGAATGAGAACTCACCAAGCATAGACACTCAGCCAATCAAAGGAAAGGGCCTGGGCTGTGGACGCATTAGGAAATGAGATGGCATTAATTTGCAAGGTGGAGGAGCTTGAAAGGGCGGCCATAGTGGAAGCTTGCGTGGGCTGCTTTCAGCCAAGAAGAGGAGGGGTTTTTGCCATGCTGCTGTGTTGGCACAAAACAGAGAGGGACCCGGGGTTGGAGCTGTTGGATGCGGCTGGGTAGTGGGGGATCTCGGCCAGGTGCTTGGCTGAGGGGAGACGGAGAGGATGGGATCCGAGCTATGCGTGGGAGGAGCGAGCGGCCACGGAGGGTGATCCAGGGTTGGAAGTGGCGTGGAGGAGTGCTGCCACGAGGAGTTGGGGATCCGGCCATGGTGGAGGCACAGCTGCGCAAGGGGAGGGATGGACTCAGTCATTGAGGTTGGAGATGGAGGCGGCTGGATTATTGAAGAGGAGGAAAAGATTAGGTTTAGGGTTAAGAATAGGATTTAGTAGTGGGTTATGGGTCTAATTGGGTTTCGGGTAGATAATAGGTAATGGGTAATGAAAACGGGTTTGGATACGGGTAATGAGTATGGGCTTGAGTTGGGATCTCAATGAATAATGGGATAAATCACATGCAAATAAGAGGGGATTAAATAGAAAATGTGGTAAATGAAATAAATAATAACAAGTAACAACATTAGTAACAACAAATGAATTAATAGCAAAAATAATAATAATAACAATAATCACAGGAAAAATAATAAATTAACTTAATTAAATAAAAATAATCAGTAAATCAAATAGGAAAATGAAGATACAGTATTACTAGGTAGGGATCTTACACCTAAGCTAGTCCACTTCAGGTGTTCTTGATCAAAAAGGAGGGGAACAAAGTAGATAAGCAAAAAGTAAACATTTTTATTGATTCAAAAGGGAAGATACATTGATACTACATCAAGATTGTCTTTCATACAATAGAATCTTTGCTCCAAGGCATACAAGTTGTCCTATCTACTTCCAAGGTGATAAGCCAAACTAACTGGACACGAAAGGCCTTCCTCCTACACAAGGTCATAATCCTTCGCTTAATGGCAGATTTTGTCATCAAGAAGCTGGATCTTCTTTGATTAAAATTAGCAAGAGATTGGGAGCTGGATCTCTTTGATCAAAACTGGCAAAGGACTGGTTGCCATCAGAAAGAAGCTGATCTTCCGTAATCAAAATTGGCAAGGGATGGATCTGAGACCTTACTGTGATATCCGCCTTCCCGAAGTGGATCATCTCGGATAGGTGACTACCAGCCCCTTCCTGAAGGGGATCATCTTGGATGAGCAACTGTCAACCTCTTCTTGGAACCGGCATCAGCTGCTCCAGTATATTCCTCTTGCTGATGATCAAAGATTCAACTTGAAAATCAAGAGGCAAGTTTCTGGTCTCTTTCATCGAGACGAAAGACTGGCGAGCATAGTTCACTGCAACGCAAACATGAAGCAAGTTAGCATCAAATAAAAAAGAGGGTGGAATGCTATGTTAAAATTCTTTAGGCGAAGCTATCCAGTTGTGCCTTGAAGACGGATTTTAGCTAAGCAGAGGATAACCTCGCTTGCACAATAATAATAGACTAGCTTAGCATAAGCCAAGTCTTAGCCGCCCAAGGCAGTTAGGCTGGAGAAGCCTAAAAAAGGACTAAGTCTAGCCTCGCCATATAACTAGGCCAGACTGGGCGGAGGGACGCAGTCTTGACCCCCACCTATATGGCAAGACGGCTCAACCTTAAAAGGACCAAGTCCTAAGCCTTGCCTATTATGGCAGACTTAACAGGCAGACAGATCAAGGCAGCGACCCTGCATGAAAAGAGCGAGAATGCTAGCTTCGCCGAAAAAGCTGAAAAATAGGGCCAAAACCCTTTTCTGAAAGTCAGCCAAATGTAAAGACCAAATTTAATTCCTAAGATAGCTGGTAAAGCTAAGGGAGATAAACTCCCTGAAAATCATTGAACGACCGAGACTCACCAGTTCTTGGCCAGTTAACGACCAGAGTGGGCGTCCCCACTGTTTTAGAGATCTGAATCTCCTTTCCTGGGCAACGAGGAGATGTCATAAACAAACATTTCAGAAAGAGAAAAGTTTATTTCTCTGAGAAAGACAACAAGTGTCCTATTTATAGGCCTCTTAGCCTGACCACGCCGCTGCCACTTCAAGCTTAGAGGCGCGGGCGAATTCAAGCCATTCAAGGGCTTGGCCTTGAGAAAGGGAATAGTCTCCCTCGGAAATGCGCGCGAAGTTCTTTGAACTTCAAAAAAGGGAATAATCTCCCTCGTTAATGCAAGAGAGGTTATTCTAACCTCGAAAAAGGGAGCAACCCTTCTCGCAAGTTGCAAAAAGCGGTTAGCCTCGGGAAAGAAACACCCTTCCAACTCTGATTAAAATGAAGCTACTCAGGAGACCCAGACGCGAAGCTACAGAATTGTGAATCTACACGATTCAGAAAGCGAAGCTAGACTCAACCACTATGGCGACGTTCGCATTTCACGTGCATCAATCAAAGCAGTTCAAAGTATTTTGGAATTTGAACCATTCCATTGTAGACTCACGAAAACTTTGAAGGGGTCTTATTGACACTCTAAAAAAGACAAGATTCCTAACTGGCCTAAACAATGTCTAACTTTTTGACATCTACAAAAGACAAGTGGCAGACAAGCCGACGACCAATTTTTCACCTATCTCAAAGGGATGAATCAACAACTGGACTCTACTGATCCAGTAAAGCAGACAGTAAGCCAAGATCATCCTTAAAAGCTCATGAGAAGGCCCAAGCAGGTCTAGAGACACTAAATTAGCTTAGCACTTAGTCTCGCACGAACCCACGAGATAGATCTCAAAACCAAAAGTTGCTTAGCATTGCAGGAAGATCCTTCATAGCCTCGCTGCGAGCTAATCTACAGCTTCACCTGGAAATTCTAAGTTAAACTCCGCAGAAAAGTTAGTTTTGCTCGAAGCTCCACGCAGCCGCGCAAAAGGTTGACTGGCTCCGCTGAGAGCTTTCTTCTAGCTTCGCCAGAAGCTTCTCCCAGCTCCGCTATGAGCTCAAAGCAATGACTCCGCTGCGAGTCCTTTATAGTCATTTTTGACTAATCAAATTTGGAATAAAATCAAATCTCCAGATGAGATAATGTTAATTGAAATCCAAATTTGGCAGTTGCCTTCCATGATCTTTTAACTAGAGAAGATCAAGGAAGTATCCCTCATTTAGCGGAGCAAATCAAGGGATTAGCGCTATATGCTATCCCTAGCTTCGCAGAAGCTATTTCTAGCCTCGCGGCAAGGTAACCTTCCAGATACAAAATAGATTGACTCAATCTGTTTCCAGATTTTTTAAATAGCCTACAAGAGGCTCAACGGAAGAGGGAGGCACGAAGAGAGAGAGGAGAGATGGGCCAGGATAGAGAGGAGATTAGAGATCTACTCTCTCACTTCTAAGAATTCAGAGAATTGCTTCTCTAATCCTACAAGGATAAATTCAGGGTCCTAATACCCTAAGATCTTCCTCCCTCTAAGGAATCTCCAGAACCAGGCGAGAAGGAATTCCCAAATGGAGGTAGCCCGGAGAAGCAGCAAGAGGGCTCTACCGATCCTCTGTTCTCCGATTCCCCAAACCAAGCGAGAAGGGAGTCCTATTAGGAGGCAGTTCGATCATCTGACCAATCGCATCGTCAAAGGGATAAAGTGATCACGCACTGATCAGATTCCTACAGGCATATTTTTTCAGAAATCTCAGAGGAGATCTACCTGTAATCTTCTTCCTACAAAGAATTACTTGTAATTAGCTCCTCGATACTTTTTTGTAAGTTTTTCCTTTTGCAAAATCAATGGAAAATAATCATCATGAGCCATCAATGGCTCTTGCAAGAGCAAGGCCAAGTAGAGACCATTAGATTCATGTGGATTATCAAATAAGACGTTAGCAAGTTAGGGTTAGTAGTTAGTTACCATGAGAGAAAATTAGCTAAACATGTAAAAGTTAGAGAAGAAGCAAATAGAGATAAAGGAAGAACCTTTCATAGAGTGTCACCCTCCATTACAAGAACTTTCTCTTCTATCCTATGATCACTCTCTTTCCTATTACATGATCTATCAAAATGAAAAATACAAAGAAGAAGAAAAACAACTAACCAAAACTACCCTTAACTACAACATGAAGAAGAAAAACTACCCTAACTCTCTGTATATCTCCATCTTCAGAACCCCAGGGGGGTATTTATAGGCACTAGGAGAAAGAGGGCCAGGGGGCAACCCCTAGCCCAAAGCACGGGCGCGGCCGCGCCCGTATGACCGCGCGAAAGGCGGCCCAGGCACGTTTCCACAGCTATACCTGGGCGGCGCGTCGCTCGTTTGTCCCCCTGTCGGCTGCATGTTCCAGTTTCTGGTTTTGGGACCCTGGTTTTGACGAATCACCCTCCAAAGTCAATGACTATATTATAGGCCTTTAATCGCCCATTAAATGGTGATTTCGGATCTTCTTCTTCATTGCATAACATGGACCTAGAAACGTGCATGAGAGATATTATTAGCAGAATTTAATATTAAATATGAATATGTGGTATAAAATATGCAGTTTTTACAGACTAATCACACCCCCACACTTATCTTTTGCTCGTCCCGAGCAAAACAAAAAATAAGAAAATTATTACACCACTTTCGCAGGTGACACGATTGCACTGAGCATGTGCAACAAGCCGTTAAAGCTCTAGGTTTCCCCTAGAGGAGGAGTTTATCTCCTGAGGCTTTTCAGCGGATTGCACCCACAAAATCCATAAAGAAAGAAATCAAATATTAGTATTTTGAAAATGCATTTTGAAATAGAGAAAAGTGTGAAGTATTTTTGTGAAAATATAAGTGATCCAAGGTTATAGGTTAACCAGAAATTATCTTCCTTAAACTAAGTCGAAATGCAAATTCTTATTATAAATTAAATGTAAGAATTTAAAATTGAATGATTCTTGATCTTTTATAGAACTCTTAGAAAAATATGCACTATGTGAACAGTGAAGATTTTTGAGATGTCGACTCTAACTTTCATGCCATTGATTTCTGTATATTTATTTTTTCTTTTTTTCTTCTTAGCTTTCTTATTTACCCGGGTAGTGAGCCTTTAGCCGGTGACTCCAAAACCAGATGATCTTAGGGCACCAGATGAGAAAACATCCCTCGGACTTAAGGACTCGAGTAAACAAGGCCACAAAACTAAAGGGGATTATTTTATTTTTATTGACCATTTTAGACGTGAATAATCATGCTTCCTGAGGCATAATTACCCAACTTCAATAAGTGATTTTTATTATCATCATTTATTTTAATATATATTTTTTATGGCATTTTTAGTCTTTGTTTCAATCCCAAAAATTGTGTAAGTGTGAAGTGCATAAATTTAAGGCAAAAAATTCAAGATCAAATATCTTTTCAATCTTACCTTCTTATCCTAAAATTTAAACAAGATCTATTATTTTGACTCAGTTTAAAATTTCATAATTTTAGGTCCTCCTAATTCCTAAGATAATCTTAATTTTCTTAAAAATAAGTCAAACTATTTATCTTGTTACAAAAAGTTTTGTAAAAGAACAAAAAAGAGTTTTTTTTATACAAAAGAAAATTTTAAAAATCTCTTAAAAGAAGTGTAAAAGAAAGAAAATGTAAAACTAACTATGTTAGTAAACCCTCTCCACACTTATCTCATGCATTGTCCTCAATGTATCGTGAATGTGTATATACAAGAAACAAACGGGAAGAGAAGAAAAGTTACCTCAGGTGGTGGTTCTGGTGGTGGTCTGACTGGGCCAAGCGTTGCTACCCAATCAAGATAATGTGGTGGCTCACAAAATTCACCTTATTGACCTCTTTTTTATTAACATATTTACAATCCCAATTTTCATAGGATCATGCAAGATCGTATCATGAAAATTATTCCCTTTACATGACCAATCTTGAAAGATCAGCACTAAGTCATTCTGGTCAATACCTTGGTCCAACAATAGAATGTGATTTTGTGGAATGGATGATTTGGGCTTTGAAATGAAAAGTTCGGGAACCAATACTAACTCTGAAAAATTAATATTGGATTCGAGAGTCGGTTTAGGTTCAAGAGCTGAGTCCAAATCAACTTCATATTCTATTCCCATCAATGAAGTGTGACAATCTGTTCAATCTCAAAATCCATTGATACAGGAATTAATGTTGGCTCGACAATGGGTCCAACTTGGGCAAGGATGTCGAAGTCAACGTAGATTCAAAAATTAGAATTGAATCACAAAGTTGTGGGTCGGGTTCACATTCATATTCAAGTTCAATTTTATTAAAATGAAAACTTGTCAATTTGTCAATGGGTTGATATTGGTCAAGTTCAAGGTTTTGTGGTGAAATGAATCTTGGCCAAGGTCTTCAAGATTCCATAATTTTCATTCTCATCAATATGATTAGAAGTGCTAGGAATAGTCAAAGATTGGGTAGGGAGAGTTTCCTTATTCCTACACATGTTTTCCAATCGACTAAGTCTAGCTTCTAGCATATTAAAAGGGTCATTTTGGAATTGAATCATGAATTCCGTACTCTTTTCTTGCTCTGGAACTTGAAAATTGGAGTAAGGATCTTGGATTTGAAAATTTTGATGAGATTTGAGTTTTGTAGATTTTGAATTCGTCGCTCGAGCTCCTCTAAGGCTTCCATCCTTTTTTCCCAGTCATTTGGTTCTTCTAAAGGTTGTTCAGGAGAAGGAGTATATGAAGCTGAATGTTGGTAAAGTAGTTGACCATATGACTCGGGAGAGTTGTATCCCCACTGACTCTGTGAAGAGTGTTAATGATTATTCCAGTCTTATTCATAATATGGGAACTAGGGCACATATTGAGTCGGATAATCCCAATTCGGCATATATGATTGGTTTATGTTGTATATATCCGGGTTGAAGTTATCCGAGTCAATGAGGTCGGGGTGAAATATGGATTCATGTTAAGATTGAAAGAATTGTTGTTGTTGAAATTCATTTCACAATTTACCAAAAAAGAAAAACAAATAAACAAACAAACAAAAAAAAAAAGAAAAGGAAAACAAGCCTATGCTAGGGTTGACTTAGACCTATAAGACTCCTAACTGGTTAGACGGTCCACGGGGGGTATATTGTCAGAATTTGACCACGAGTTAATCAGCCAGGTAGGGGCAAGATCAGTGGGAGGTATCCATACTGGAGCAACGGCCTAATTATGCCAAACCACTGTTCTTCGAGGTCACCTCTCAATCTCCAACCTTAGATACCGATTTGACAAGAATCAACTTCTAACAACTTTCCCCTTAGGTCAATCTCTTAAATGAGTCCGAGATGTCCCTAGGGGCCAACGTCTAGCAAGTTTTAATAAGGCTTGGGTTATGTGAGTGGGGAGGTGATTTTTGGGCTAAGAGAGGGTAATGACTTTCCCACCTTATGTTGTATTGGGTTTTGTCCTTAAGTTTAGTTCGTGCAAATGTGTAATATAGATAAGAATGAACACACAAAGAGAGTAAATCACCTACGTGTTTGTCCTAACTATATGCTATGCAATATGTACACCTCTGTCAAGATTACAACAACACAAGAACAAAATATATATTGGAATTGAAATTGACACGTGCCTAGATTCAAATGTCTAAACCGTTTTAAAGCATCCAATTTCTGTAATTTTGACACGTGCCTAGATTCAAATGTCTAAACCGTTTTAAAGCATCCAATTTTTGTATTTTAATTCTTAATTATTACAGTGCGCAAGTAATATAAACAAAAACTAGCAGCAGAATATAAGAATATACAAGAATTACCCAACCACACTAGAGCAAGTGTGAACTTCTGCAATGCTAAAACTTTAACCTGCACGCCAAAAGAACAAAGAAGAAAAGTTAATAAAAACGTGAAATCAAATTGTTCCCATCCCCGGCAACGGCGCCAAAATTTGACCAGGGAAAATCGCGCACGAAAAGTGTATGTTTTGAAATTGATATTTAACAGTGTGTGCTTTGCCTCCTCGATACTTTCATTGTAGCATAGAGGTTAAAACGAGTCGAATCCACAAGGACGGGAGGCGATAAAAGCTTTACCGGTTGATTCAGTGTGTGTTAAAAGTTCTTTAATGTTTGAAAGAATGAAACGAAAAGAAAAGAAAGAATGAAAAGAGAAGTACAGTGAGAACGAAGAAGTGGGAAACATAGAAAAGAATAGTTTTTGTAATTTTTGTTTGTATATCTAAAACAAAGTGAAAGAGAAAGAAAACCCATGGCTACAACTACTAATGACTCCATGAACCATGCTAAGCTCTTAGTGATAGTTGTCTCACATGTATCATTGATCACTAGTCCTTGGTTCAAGAACGTTTCAAAGTATAACCCATATGTAACTCATTACATCCCAACTCAACAAAACAAGTGCAAGCTACACTTAAACCATCAAAACTAAAAGAAAGCAAGAAGTAAAGTAATGTTAGTTTGTTAGAGAGTTAGGAAGTTAGAGTGTTAGAATCCATTATCATGAGCCATCAATGGCTCTTGCAAGAGTAAGACCAAATAGAGGCTATTAGATTCATGTGGATTATCAAATAAGAAGTTAGTAAGCTAGTGGTTAGTAGTTAGTTGTCATGAGAGAAAATTAGCTAAACATGTAAAAGTTAGATAAGAAGCAAATAGAGATAAAAGACGAACATTTCATAGAGTGTCACCCTCCATTATAAGAACTTTCTCTTCTATCTTATGATCACTCTCTTTCCTATTACATGATCTATCAAAATGAAAAATATAAAAGAAGAAGAAGAACAGCTAACCTAAACTACTCTAAACTACAACATGAAGAAGAAACTACCTAACTCTCTATATATCTCCATCTTCAGAACCCCAGGCGGTATTTATAGGCACTAGGGGAAAGGTGGCCAGGGGGACAACCCCTGGCCCAGAGCATGGGCGTAGCCGTGCTCGTACAGCCGTGGAAACACGGCCTAGAACGCGGCCCAGGCCGCGTTTCCATGGCTGTACCTGGGCGGCGCGCCGCTCGTTTGTCCCCTGTCGGTTGCATGTTCCAGTTTCTGATTTTGGGCCCCTAGTTTTGACGAATCAGCTCTCCAAGCCAATGGCTATATTATAGGCCTTTAATCACCCATTAAATGGCGATTTCGGGTCTTCTTCTTTATTGCACACCATGAACCTAGAAACATGCAAGAGAGGTGTTATTCGCAGAATTTAATATTAAATAAATGTGAAGATGTGATATGAAATATGTAGTTTTAGAGACTAATCATGCGCCTGTATTTGTATGTGGCCGAGTGCCCGTGATTGTACATGTATATGCCTGTGATGAATGCTTGTGCTAGGATAGTTCATTTCTTGTATATGTACCATGCCTGCGATGTTATTTATTATTGCCTTATACATGCATGTGATTGATACTAACACTTCTGCAGGTACCATACCCAGCCTTCGGGCTGCGTTTAGCCCCTGGGCTCTCTACTCGGCCTCCGGACCCTATTAACCTCCGGGCTTCTCCACTCCACGGTAGTCTAGACATTATCACGCTTACATGTATGCTCATGTGATACTAACATCTCTTGCAGGTACTCTCATATCGACTCTGGGTTTCTGCTTACTCTCGAACTGACTACCTAGTTGGTTTTAGGCCTGTACCCTTATGGGTTTCGTGATAGCTACTGAGAGTGCGCTTAGACCGCAAGCGTATACTTTAGCCTCCGGGCTCTCACCCACTACCTCGAAAGAGAAGTGGGCTTAGATCGTCTGGCCTCTCAGCTCCGCATGGTAGGCATGCTTAGTGCTCAGCGCTTTACCACTAGATCCGTTTAGGCGGAACTCTGTCAGATTTTAGACTTGCCCTCTAAGCTGAGTCATTCCAGTAGCTCCGTCAAATGCTCTAGTGTTAATCACTATTTGCAGTCCACGCCTGATTGCTCGCTAATTACCTGCTTGCCAGTCTATTAATTCTTCTACTAATAGTTGTGAAGAGTAGATACCTCCACTGGTTTCCAATGACAACCTTGCTTTACTCAGATGTGGATATATGTGTGTTGGGCGCTAGTTCACATATCTAGACATCTGGGTAAGATGAGTAATAATAAATAAAAATAAAAGATGCAACTATGTATCCGTTGTATGCTTTGCCGAGTATGCTTTCATCGGGTTTTACATAGGATTTTCGGTTTATGACCATTATTATATATAGCTGCTTACATCCTGCTTTACAACTTGTATTTTATTCCACTAGTCTCCTACTCTTATCTTATTATACCATGAGTATTCTCTACTAGATATCGCTTGTTATCTCTCTACTTGTTCCTGTATGCTTCTTCTTATGACACGATTTTCAATGCCTATTTATGATTTGGATTTATCGATACACGTGTGTTTATCTATGCACGCCATTTTGGCATTAGCATCACCACTCGCTGGGGAGTTCTGACTCCCCTGGATGTTCATGTCCAGGTCTCAGAGCTTAAAGCTTGTGGATTCTCCCTGTTTTCGATCAGAGATGCATAGCTGAAGCGTGCATCACATGCAGACCGTCTAAAGCCCTATCCTTCCAGGCTCCCTGCTCGTCTCTCGAGTCTTCCTTCTGTAAACTTGTGAGCGCCTTTTGTACTATTCATACTTGCATATCTCCATGTATTCTTGCAATTGCACTTATCGGTGATGTAATATTCTTGTAATATTGTGTCACATCTGGTGATAACTTTGTAATTGTACTCAGATGTTGGAATGTATAATGCACCACATATTTCTGAACTCTAATTCTTGCCTATACTGATGCTTAGCGTATATACGTGAGGGTATTTTGACCTGCGTATATACATCACAGTAACGTCTCCATACTCGCAGGATCGGGGCGTTACAGGATGGTATCAGAGCTTAGGCTCTCACATCCTCAGTACGTCCAGACTGCAAATTAATGGTATAGAAATTTGCAACTGGAATGCATGGATCCCGGTTATATAGTCCAACTTCAAGTACATAGTTATCTATTCTTTCTTGATCATCCTTCTTTTGATTCCTAATCCCTTCCATCTTTCCACTGTTTTAGTTTTCGTAGCCTTTATACTAACTTAAGATATGGATAGACTAGAGATGTAGCGGCTGGTTCTGAATGAAGCTATTATATGATCTCTTCAACCAACTCTATGAAGCTCTGGTATTCCAGAATTGATCCACGATCGGGTTATCTTTCAGAAGTCGGTATTTGGGTTTTTCTATGGTTATTCTCTATTCTTGGCTATATCCTTCAAAGTGATTGATGCCTAGTCTTCAGAATTTATAACTATTGGTCTTCTTTATTTATGCTCGATCTTATCAGGGTTTTCTTTATCTTAGGTATTCTGGCTCATTCTCGGAGTGATATTAAGCATGCAGTGCAATGAGAATTCTATTACAAATCAGTATTATCAGGTCAATATTCTTTGGCATCGTTAGAATATTATACAGTAGGAAGAGCAGACGAAATCTATATTCCGATCAATGTTCAGTCTACTGGTAGCGTTACCCTTAGTTATTCATATCTTGATTGGTATAACTCCCATCCATGTCCTCCTTGTGTTCATTTTTTCCTTATCGAAATTGCGAGGACGCAAATTTTTGTAAGGTGGACGGAATGTAACACCCCGTTCCCAGAATACGTACTTAGTTGCGTATTCAGATTTTTTGATCATATTTTTTGATTTACTTTCTATATTTTTTTATACAATGAATTATTATATGATCATTTTGCCTTGGATCTGGATTCGTGAACTCGGAGTCAGCCCTAGTCTGAACCAGGGACCCGATTCTAGTTCATTGCTCGATTTGGTCTTTTTTGGTAGTCAGATTTGATCAATTTCAGTTTCAAACATCATTTTTCAATATCTTAGATTTTTATGATTTTCTAGAATTTTTCTGAATTAAATTGTAAATCTTCAAAACTAGTGCGACCAGTGCCGCTGATCGATTCTTCGATTTTTAATTACAAACAGAGTTTAATTTTTAAAAATGGCTTTCACATTATTTCTTAAAATCACATTTTCTATCTAAATATATTTTTTGAGATTTTTTCTGAGTTTATCAAAATTCCACCAGATTTGGTGTCAGTCAGTATCGCTGGTTGATTCTAGGATTTTTAGTTTACAATTGGAGTTGAATTTCTAGAATCACTTTCATTTTATTTCTTAAAATCACATTTTCTAGCTTAATGCATTTTTAGAGATTTTTAGAATTTATCGAAGTTTGACCGGTTTTGGTGTCTACCGGTATCGCCTTAGATTTTAGAATTTTTATTTTGAAAAAGGGATTTTTTCTGAAAACTAATTTCACCATGTACGTTAAAATAATATATACTATTTTTTAGAATTTTTTAAGACCTTTCGGATCAGTCTTATTTTCACGCATTTTCAGTGTTTTGGGATTTTCCCGGATCCAGGTATTATCTATATAATTTTCTTTTCTTTCCTTTTCTTTCCTTCCCCATTTTCCCCATCCATTCCCTTTTCCCCTATTTTTTTCTTTTTTCTTTTCTTTTTCCCCAAAAATCCTCCACCACCCAACACCCCAAAATATCTTCCCCTTTCTTTTTATTTCCTTTTCCTTTTTTTCCTTTTCCTTTCCCTTTCTTTTCTTTTCTCCTCCTTCTCTCCTTCCCCTGGCGCTGATGCAGCCCCCATCTCCTCCTTCCCCTCTTCCCAAATTCTCCCCTCTTTCACTTATTTCCCTTCCCTCTCTCTTCTCCCTTTTATCCTCTCTCTCTAACTCTCTCTAATTTCACTCTCTCTCTCTCTCTCATTCTACCTCTATCTCTTCCTCCCCCAAGATCCGGTTTACACCACCATCATCCGCGCCTCCACCCAACTCTGGTGCGGCCCCCATCTCCGGTGACCACTATCTCCTTCTTTAACTTACTCCACCACAACCTCCACCTTCACCATTCTCTTCCTCCATCAAATCCACCACATCCACCAACTTCCCCATCTCTTCTTCATCATCTCCACCACCTTCTCCTCCTTCTACTCCACCACAACCCATTCCCATCATCATCATCATCCCCACCAATAAAATCACCACCACCACCAGACATCTCCACCATCAACTCCACCTCCTTTCTCCTTCTCCCCTCCTTCTCTTTTGGGGTGGCCGGCGGCCACCCCTGCCCGCCAGCAGCGGTGCCGCCCTGGCGTCACGACCTGGCAGGCCCCCTTTGGGGCGCGCTGTGCGTGAGTAGGGGGCGACAACCCCCTGTTCTCTCTCTTTCTCTCCCCATTCCCCCCTCTCTCTCCTCGTTCCCCTCTCTCTCTACTCTCTCTCCTCTCTCTATTGTTTCTCTCACTTCTTTACTACCTCTCTCTTTCCCCTCAGTTTCTCTCTAGTCTCTTTCTAGTTCTCTCTTTCTCTCTTCCTCTTTCTCTTGCTATCTCTTTCTTCTCTCTTTCCTCTCTTATTCTCTCTCTAAACATATAAATACATTTTAATATATTTTTGGTGGCGTACGAGTATGTTTTAGACTCCGAAATTTCATGGCGTTTTTAGAGATAGGCAAGTGTCCTCGCCTTGATTTGGGTTTCCCGCTTTGTCGGGTCGACGTGTATTTATTTCGTATTTGAATATAGTTTGTATTGGGCGATGCGCCTGTATTTGTATGTGGCCGAATGCCCTTGATTGTACATGTATATGCCTGTGACGAATGCTTGTACTAGGGTAGTTCATTTCTTTTATATGTACCATGCCTGCGATGTTACTTATTATTGCCTTATTACATGCGTGTGACTGACACTAACACTTCTGCAGGTACCATATCCAGCCTCCGGGCTCTCTACTTGGCCTTCGGGCCCTATCAGCCTCCGGGCTTCTCCACTCCACGGTAATCTAGATATTATCACGCTTACATATATGCTCTATGATACTAACATCTCTAGCATGTACTTTAGTATTAACTCTGGGTTTCTGCCCACTCCTAGGCTGACTACCCAATTGGTTTTAGGCCTGTACCCTTCTGTGTTTCGTGATAGGTACCATGGGGCACTTAGACCCCGAGCGTACTTTAGCTTCCGAGCTCTCGCCCACTACCTCGAAAGAGAAGTGCGCTTAAACCGTCATGTTTCTCAGCTCCGCCTGGTAGGCATGCTTAGCGCTCAGCGCTTTACGACTAGATCTGTTTAGGAGAAACTCTGTCAGATTTTAGACTCACCCTCTAAGTCAAGTCATTCCAGTAGCTCCGTCAAACGTTCTAGTGTTAAACACTGTTTGCTGTCCATATCTCCAGCTTGCTTAGATCTGCTTGAATGTCTCTTGCTCGCTAATTACCTACTTACCAGTCTATTAATTCTTCTATTACTAGTTGTGAAGAACTTGAAATCTTACTTATACTATTTTTTCTGAAACTGCATGGTTTTCGGTATTCGTACTGATCTCGTATATCGGTACTATTTTCCTGTAACGCTTGATGTGCTTATATATACTATGCTATCACTGTTACCTGACTGATATCACCCTTCTGTCATGCTATCACTTGACATCTAGCATGATATACTTGACTCTTATAATTATCACGATAACGGGAATGATGACCTGACATCTTTCTTACATCTGATATATTTCAGTACAAACTGTACTCCTGATACATCTGTATTCCTGATATTCCTGGCTTGTTCCTGCTCATTCTCGAAATCTGATAATTATCTAATAAACTATAAAATGGGACAACTTACATCGGGTCAGGGGAAACTTGCGGATATCAATATTGTTCGTGTTCACAGTGGTATTAGGTATGTTATGCAACTAAAACTTTCGGTTCGCCCTGTGGGCCTCCAAGTAACCGAGGGGAGCGTTGGCTCCCTCCTTCTTGGTTCCATCTTGAAAGGGCATCCTATAAGACCCTCCGAATGCCTCACGGCAGGTTCCATCCTCCAGCAATGGAACAATCCTGGGCCGTGTTTCGGGTATGTACAGGATGCACTGTAAACATTATTCGTTGATACCCCATTGGTTTACAATAGCAACCTTGTTTTACTCAGATTTGAATATATGTGTGCTGGGATGCTAGTTCACATATCTAGACATCTGGATAAGATGAATAATAATAATAATAATAAAAGATGCCAGCTATGTATCCATTGTATGCTTTGCCGAGTATGCTTTCATCAGGTTTTACATCAGATTTCTTGTTTATAACCATTATTATATTATAGCTGCTTACATCCTGCTTTACCACTTGTATTCTATTCCACAAGTCTCCTGCTCTTTTCTATTATACCATGAGTATTCTCTGCTTGATATTGCTTGTTATCTCTCTACTTGTTCCTGTATGCTTGTGCTCACGACACGATTTTCAATGCATGTTTATGATTCGGATTTATCAATACACTCGTGTTTATCTGTGCACGCAATTTGTTATTAGAGTCACCACTCGCTGGGGAGTTCTGACTCCCCTGGATCCTCACGTCTAGGTCTCAGAGCTTGGAGCTTGTGATTCTCTCTGCTGCTGATCAGAGATGCATAGCTGAAGCGTGGATCACCGGTAGACCGTATGAAGCCCTATCCTTCCAGGCCCCCTACACACGTCTCACAAGTTTTCCTTCTGTAGATTCGTAAGTGCCTTTTGTACTGTTCATACTTGTTTATCTCCTTCTATTCTCGCAATTACACCTATCAGTGATGTAATATTCTTTTAATATTATGTCACATCAGGTGATAACTTTATAATTGTACTCATATGTTGGAATGTTGTTGGAATGTATAATGCACTACGTATTTTCGAGCTTTGATTTTGCCTGAACTGATGCTTAGCGTATATACGTGAGGGTAATTTCAACCTGCATATATACATTACAATAACGTCTCCGTACCCGCGGGATCGGGTGTTACACATTCATATTAGCATCACAGGCAAAACAAGTATTTTACATCACAGTTCCTGCTGATAAAAGTGGTCTATTGTTCTCTCAATGAAGTCAAAAATTACATCTTATTGTGATGACATGGATAATACTGTGGATAATATTGTTCTCTCTTTCTCAGTCAGGTTACCAAGAGGGCATAATAGTGAGGGTAATGATTGGAATGATAACAACATCGAGGATGAGTTGTACATACAAGAAGATCATTTTGAAGGAATATTTGTGGAGAAAAGTTATAAAACCTAAAATATTAGAGATATAAAGGTATATTCATTTATATGTTCAATAGTTTGCATAATTTGTCTATTTATTTATGAAATTAATATTTCTTGCAAATTATGCTTATGATGAGATTCTAACAAATTGTGTTTATGTTTCTTAGCTGGCATATAGATCTAGAGTATAGCAATGAAAGGGGTAGTGGCAGTGGAAATATGATAAAGAAGAGGACTCGAGGCCTTAATAAGACGGGTGATCTCATATTAGTAAGGAATTAGGAAAGAAAATTTTTGGTGGAGTTCAATGAGAAAAATCAGCCGATTGGAAAATTCAGAAAAAATTGATGAGTTACCTTGAAAGTGTGGCTCCTCATTATGTCCCTATTAACATTCTCGATTGGCATGAGGTTCCTGAAGAGCTCTAAAATAAGATCTGAGAAGATATTTCTGTAAGTAAATTTAGAATAATTTAATTGTCAATATAAATACAAACGCACACATACACCTCACCACCATCACACTTCAAGCATATATGACACATCAAGCGTGGCACACATACATATGTACACCACCACCATGCACACACACACATCAAACATATATGGCACATATGGAACACACACACATCAAGTATGACACACACACACACACATGTACACCACCAACACACACACACACACACACACACACTCTCACACATCAAGCATGGCGCGCGGCGCGCACACACACCCCACCACCACACAGATACATCAAGCATATATGGCACACACACATCAAGCATCGTACACACATGCATACATGTACACCACCAACATACACATTCACACATCAAGCATGGTTAACACACACACATCTCCACCACCACTACTATCATACACGCACATCAAGCATATATGGTAAACACACATCAAGCATCACACACACACACACACACACACACACACACACACACACACACATATGTACACCACCAACACATGCACATGCCCACCACCACCACACACAACACACATCAAGCATATATGGCACGCACACACGCATGTACACCACCAACACACACACACATCAAACATGGCGCACACACGCCCACTACACATTAATATTTTTGTGATATATTGCAGACTATATTTGAATGGATGAGGGGTATTGTCATTCTTTACTAATTTCTGCCAGAAAAATATGGAGGCAATTTAAAAAATAAGTGATAAAATGAAGGTAAAACAGAAACCCCCTATCGGAATATGATTGCATTAATGATGAAGTGTGCATCGGTTCATATTTCAGTGTAGTACTACAAAATTTCAGGTTAATACAACATAATTAAAAAGTGTCTTATAAATAAATATCTTGTTTGAAATCTTAATGCTTACTTAATAATTATTTTTTAATAGGCTTTAAGTCGAAAGAATAAAGTTATTCAGGATTTGAATATCTATCCCCACACACTATATCGTAAAGGATATTTCTAACTTGAACAAGAACTGTAAGAAAAAATTTGTGTCATTTTATGTGTTGATTTTTAATGTTTAAATATTTTTTTTTGTGGATTATTACTTATATATTTGTTATATGTTTTATACAATAGATATCCCAGAGATCAGTTGAGAATGATTCATCTGTACCCTCAATCCCCCGACGTGAGTTGTGGGTTAAATTAGGATCAGAAAAAACGGTTCATATATAAATGTTGAAAGTCAAGCTGTTGCAAGTGAAATTGTAAGTGTTCAATTTACAATGAAATTTTCATAACTATTTTCTCTTATTTGAAACTAATACAAGTGTTACTCTTTAAATTTTTTTTGTAGGACCGTCTTTCTCAGTCGGCATCTCAGAGAGACATTCATCCATTTGAAATGAATGATATTCTATCCATGGCATTGGGTAAGCCCGAGCACCCTGATCGTGTTTGAGGCGCCAGACAAGGGGCTACTATGTCCAACTACTTTCATACTTCTTGCCGACACCGCCAAGGTATTACAAACGAAGATGTTGCTGGACTGGTAAAAGTGAGGTGAAAGTCAAACTTCAAGAAGAAAGGAAAATTCAAGAAGAAGAATGGAAGAGGCAAGAAGATGAATGAAGGAGGCGAAAAAATGAATATAAGAGGCAAGAAGATGATTTCAGAGCTTCCTTCATGTCTGCAATTGAAAAAATGCGGTGAAAAATCCAAATGAATACTAATCCACTGAGCTATCCACCATCCTATTATACACCGCAGAGCGACAATAGAAGTTGTACAATTTTAAAGGATTTATCCAAGAATCAGAGGTAATCTTATTTCATATTTATACAAACATATACATATACACACATATATACACCCACACACTTACATTGTTATTTGTCATGCTTATTATATGATTGTCTCAGGGTGGGCTTATTTTAGTTGATTTAGCCATTGAACATGAAAATCGTGTTGTGATGCACCGATGAGCTTTCAACACTGTTTGGTCAGGAAAGTATGCTTGATGTAAAGTTTCTTTGAGTGGTTTAAAAGTTACGACGGAATGATTCTGATTACAAAAGTGGGGAGAATAACTGGTTCTCCCCTTTGTTTAAGGTTGCGTTCTTCGTGTGGAGATGGAGAGTGATTATTGTTCTTCATTGACAGGCCGAATGTAAACACACGACTCTCAGTTTGAAACGCGAAGATCGCGTTGGATGTTTCCAGATGCGGACACGAGTACCGCGTCTAAACATGTTTGGCTTAGCTTGAACTCAAGATACACGCTGCATATCTCGACCACTGAAGGGCTTATAAAAGACCTAGGCTTTTAACAGTCAATTCACTTTGACTGTTCATCATCTTCAATCAGACCCACGTCTGAAAATCAGAAATCTCTTAAGCTTTCTCAGAACCCATAAAGCTCCGATCTTTTTCCAATCTTTTTGAAGATTTCATCACCGAAATGGCTCCAAAACCCAAGCAAACCATTGCTTCCTTAAGCGCCACATTGCGCCGACCACTGTAGGTGGTTCTCCTCGTCTGGAGGTCCCCATCTTTGGTAAGCAGAAATGGCTTTCGTCATCGTTTTATCTTTGTGTTTGAAATCAAATGGACTAGAGGGATGGATTTGTGATTGACAGAGATGTAATATTAACTTAGCACTTGAGAGGTGCAATATTAACCAAAGATTCTTTTCCCACTAGGAAATTTGAAATGACTACTGTTAAAGGTGTAATGTTAACTTAACAGTGATATATGCCAGATATGTAATATAACTTAGCATTTAAAAAGGTGTAGTATTAACCATAGGACTTGTTTTTTCCCTTGAGAAATTGGGAAGGTTCACTGTCATAGATATAATGTTAACTTAACAGTGAGATGAGTGCTAGAGGTGATGATTAACAGAGCAATCCAAAGTTAGTTAATGACACTGAGGGATTTGAGAGGGTTACTGTCAGAGATGCGATGTTAACTTGACAGAGGTTGAATTTGTGATTTAAATGAATTTTATGGACTTGCTATTCTATTGATGAGAATAACAATTGAAGTTTGATCCATTAGGGATTTGTGAAAATTTTCACCGTCAGAAGTATAATGTTAACGTGACGGGTTTGAATTTACATTTTGAACAAATTAAATTATTAGAGATTTGATATTAACTTGATAAGGATGTATGCTAGAGGTATGATATCAAGAAGGTCTCAAACTAAAAAATCACTGTCATAGATTAGTGTTAACTTGACAGCCGGATGAATGCTAGAGGTGTGATATTAACTTAGCATTGGATGTCTCAGTTTCGATGAGAAAGCTCGAGCGAAGGTTATTGTTATAGGTGTATATTTAACTTAATAATGAAGTGAATGATAGAGGTGTGATGTTTTAACTTAGCATCGAACGTCTCGAAAGTCGAGAGAATTACTGTCATAAGTATAATATTAACTTAATAGGAATTTGTATTGTAATATGATCAATTTTGGTCAAAAGCGTAGTGTTTAACTTAATCAAGAGATTTTGTACTTTGAGCAATTTATTGGATTCGTCATTCTATTGAGGGGAATTGAGAAGTTGAAATTTTATTCGTTGGGGACATTAAGGGAAATCACTGTTAGAAGTATAATATTAACCTAGCAACAATTTTGATTGTGATATAAGCAATCTTGGTCAGAGGTGTAGTATTTAACTTGACCGAAAATTTTGCGATTTGAGCAATTTTAGTGGACTCGTCATTCTATTGAAAAGAATTGACAAGTTAAAATTTTATCCGTTGGGGATATTAAGGAAATCATCATTAGAGGTATAATATTAACTTAATAATGGGATATGCCAGAGGTATAATGTTAACATGACAGGTTTGATCTATGATTATTTTGCTGGGGGACAATTACAGACTTTTTGTGGTCTTACCATTCCATGGACGGGATTTGATAAGGGATTTTTGGAGGGGAAGCGGGATCAGGTCCCTCAAGATTTTTAGAAAATCCTCAACTATCAACAAATTTGGTATGCCTTTATCAACTACCATTTTAGTTAGGCTAGCTATTCTATTCCCCTCAGCATGATGAGTTGTCGAGAATTTTTTTCATTGTGCTTAAATGCCAACTGCTTCCTCTATTCTTTAGTCGTCAAAGGCGTTGGATGTAGTGTAGTGTACCTCCTGCAAATAAGCTGGGGGCCACAGAGGTAGACATGAATTCTGCGAGGTTTTGTCTAGAGAATAGCTTTCTTATGGAGTCCTCTTTAATCTTCATTTGATTGCCACATTTTGATATGGATGTGAAAATAATGGAAAGGTTCTGCAAAGATGCATCACGAATCTTCTTTAATGAGCTTAGTTTGATAAGCCATCAGATTAACTCATTTGATCCCCAATCTAATTGTTCGGATCCTTTGTCGTTGAGCTTCGATCGATCGAACAGGAGCAGGGGAAAAAGTCAGGCTAGATAAGCCATCCTTCTAGATGCTTAGGCATGCTTGACTTCAAAATATGACATATTCTTGAAGATAGGTGCGTGTCTATATACCAGAGAAGAGTGAAGGGCTAAAAACTTGATATTTTGCCTTGGTCTTTTCTCGATGTTTACATCATGCATTATAATGTCACCAAAGTTCGATTGGCCCGACGTCAATCGATCATGAGGTGATTGTTGAAGGAGGAAGCTTTTCTTTGATGCGCTTTCAAACATCTTGGATCACGAACCCTAATGTATCTGATTGATCAGCGTGAACTTTGATCAGAGGTTTAATATTAACCTGATCTTGAGAAGAGTGAAAGCTAAAACTGAAGTTTTTAACTGTGTCTCTTCTATATTAATATAATGCATCATGATGTCAATATTGTTCGGTCGGCTCAGAATCAATCGACTATGATGTGATCCATTGAAGGAAGACGCTCTTCTTTGGTGCTCTTCCAAACATCTTGGATCTTGAAGCTTTGATCAGAGGTGTAATGTTAACATGATCATGAGAAGAGTTCCTCTAAAGATAGTACTTCTTCAAGAATCTATCATTGATCAGTATCATGAGCGTATCGCCATTCAGAGTTATAAGGCGGTATAACTCCATTTGAGTAGACTGACTCTACAACAAATGGTCCTTCCCATTTAGGTAGAAATTTTTCTTTCGTCTTATGTGTCATAACCATGGGTCTTCTGATGGCTAAGATAAGATCGCCTTTCTTGAAAATCCATTCTCTGACATTCTTATTGAAAGCTCTTAAAATTTGGGCTTGATAGAGCTCGATTTGCTATTGGTCTTGTAGACATTTGTGATCTAAAGCTTCCAACTCTTAGAGGTGCAATCGATGCTTCTCTTCCTCTGTCATCCTAGTTAATAAGGTAACTCGGAGGGATGGAATTTGAATCTCCAGTGGAAGTACAGCTTCACATCCGTACACCAAGAAAAACGGCGTGACTTTTGTCGGAGTTCTCACCATTGTACAGTAAGCCCACAAGCATTCACCTAATTTGTCGTCCCAGTCATGTTGACTTTTTGAGACGAGTTTCTTGAGAAGCTTTCCAACAATCTTATTGATGGCTTCTATAAGACCGTTGGTAGTTGGATAGTATGCCATTGATGACACACTTTGAATTCTGAATCTATTACAAAACTTTTGGAATGCTTGGCTGACGAATTGGGGTCTATTATCGTGGATAATTCATGGGGGTAGACCAAAGCGATAGAGGACGTGATGCTTGATGAACTTGATCACATTTGGTGTCTTTACTTTCTTTAGGGGAACAGCTTCTTCCCATTTAGAGAAATAATTTGTTATGGCCAAGATGAAGTGATGTCCTTCGGATGTAGGAGGGCTGATGGGTCTGATAACATCCATTCCCCAAATCTCAAATGGCCATGAAGAAGTCATCAGATGAAGATGTCTCGGTGCTTGATGGATGAAGTCACCGTAAATCTGATAGGCATGGCATCGCTTACATAGGTGATGGCGTCAGGGATCATCTACAGTCAATAGTAGCCAAGTATTTTAAGCCGGTCTCCGAGCTTGGGCCGGGTTGGTGAGCTCTACACATACCATCATGAGCTTCTTTAAGTTCCTTCTGTGCCTCTTTGTGTGAAAGACATCGGAGTTGGATTCCATTGTACGATCGATACGATGTTTGCATGATCACATTGTAATAGAACCAAGGAGCATTCCTTCTGATGGCAGCTGCCTCTTGGGGTCTGGGGTAATATGCCGTACAGAATGAAGTCAATGTAAGGGAACTGATCGAATCAAACCACACAAAAATATAGAGGTTTAGAATAGTGCTAGGTCTTCAATGCTACCGTGTAGTCTAGGGCTAACAGGTCGTGATCTATAGGGAGGGACAGTGATAGAAGCGTTGTGTAAGTCTTCTTCCTATATACTACACTGGTTAAGGACCTTCTTTATTTTAAAAGAAAAGAAATAGCTAAAGCTAAGTTAAGTTGTAACGCCCTAATCCCGCGGGTATGGAGACATTACTGCGACGTATATACGCAGGTCAAAAATAACCTCTCATATATAAGTTAACATTAGTACATGCAGAATCAGAGTATGGTAGAATGCGGTGCATTATACATTCTAACATATGAATACAATTACAAAGTTATCACGGAATGTGATAATGTTACAAGAATATTTCATCACTGATAGGCACAATTGCGAGAATACAAAGAGGTATACAATTATAAACTACACAAAGGAGCTCACGAGTCACAAAGGGAAAACTCAAGAGCTGAGCAAGAGAGTCTGGAGGATGGGGCCTCAGATGGTCAGTCGAAGATCTACGCTTTCACTGCGCATCTCTGATCAGCAACTAGGAGTCCAAGCTCTAGGATCTGGACATGAGGATCCAGGGGAGTTAGAAACTCCTTAATGAGTGGTGTGGTAAATGTCGAGTGGCGTGCAAAATAGGAACACGTGTATCAATGAATCTGAATCATAAACATGCATTGAAAACCGTGTCGTGAGCACAGGCATCTAGAGCAGGTAGAGAGGTATTAAGTGATATCAGGCAGGGAACATGCATGGTATAATATGATAAGAACAGGAGACTGATGGAATAGAATACAAATGGTAAGCCAGGATGAATACATATATAATATAATAATAATAATCATAAATCCAGAAATTCAAAGTAAAACCCGATGAAAGCAAATACGACAAAACCTGCGGTACAAACCCAGTTTACAGCTTCATGAGATAAGTACGTTGAAGAATAATCTAAACAAGGAAACCTTCATCTATATACCGTAAATCTAACGTCATTGTAAGCAAAGTCTATACGATCCGAATTGCAAAACACATAACAAATTATTAATTGGCATCTTTTATTATTACAAGTCTGACTCATATATCTAAGTATGTGTCCTGGCATGCGACTCAATGCACAAACATCCATATATGAGTAAGTCGAAGTTCGTTATTGGAGACTGATGATGATTGATGAATCATATTTATAGTGGGTCCCGTCACTGCCCGAGATATGACCTAGTGGGAATTAAGACACCCAACACGAGTCTTCATACGGGGAATTAAGATACCCCAACACGAGTCATCAGTCTTATGATCACTATAAACATGAAATCACTCCCTTTTCCTGGTATAAGTTGACCTTTTTATGATTTATTATGTAACTATCAATTTACGAAATATCAGGAGCAGGACATGTTCAGTAATTCAGGAGTACAAAAGTACATGTGTAACAAGATACAAGTCACTGTATACAATACAGGATAACAGATACAGGATTCTTGTAAATGTGATAATCATAGGTCAAGTGTTAACATGACAGGTGGTAGATGATAAGTGATATCATAACAGAGGTAGGTGTCAAGTAGTAGCATGGTCAGGTGATAGCATGACAGGGCTTGATATCAGGCAGGTGACAAGAGACAACATGGTAAATGTTAGCACATCAAGTGAAAGCATATCAAGCGATACAGGAAAATAGTACCAATATAAGAGATCGGTTCAAATACTGAAAAACCATGCAGTCTTAGAAAAACACTATAATAAGATTTCAAATTCTTCACAACCATAATAGAAGATTGGATAAACTGACAAGCGAGCAATTAGCAAGCAAGCGAACATCCAAGCGGGGCTAAGAAAGCTAGAGGGATGGAAAGCAAACAGTGTTTAACCCTTAGAGCGCTTGACAGAGCTACTGGAATGAGTCGACTTAAAAGGCGAGTCTAAAATCTAACAGAGTTCTGCCTAAACGAATTTAGTGATAAAGCGCTTAGCGTTAAGCATGCCTACCAGGCGGAGTATAAGAGACCTGATAGTTTAAGCGCACTCCTCTTTCGAGGAAGTGGAGAGAGCTCGGAGGCTAAAGTACGCTCGGGTCTAAGCACACTCTCGTAGCTACCACGAAACAATAAGGGTTCAAGACTTAAGACCAATTGGGCAGCTAGCCCGAAAGTGGGCAGAAATCCAGAGTCGGTATAAGGGTACCTGCATTGTTAGTACCATACATGCATACATATATACGTGATAAGAACTAGACAACCGTGGAGTGGTGAAACCCGGAGGCTAAGAGTAGAGCCCGGAGGCTAAACACAACCCGAAGGTTGGGTATAGAAAGCTCGGAGGCGGAACGCAGCCCGAAGGCTGCGTATAGTACCTGCAGAAGTATTAGTGTCGAACACATGCATATAATAAAGCGGTAATAGACAACATCACAGGCATGACATATGTACAAGAAGTAAACTACTCTAGTATAAGCATTCATCACAAGCATAATACATGTATAGTTTTAGGCACTCGGCCACAAACAAATACAAGGGTACATCCTAATACAAATTACGAATAGTGACTAAAATACATAGTCAACCCGTCAAAGCGGGAAAATCTAAAATGAGGCGAGGACACTCGCCTAAATCTTCAAAAAAGTCGCAAAGTCCCGGAGTCTCAAAACATGTGCACGCCACCAATATTTATATTTAAAAAAATATGTGTATATTTAGAGAGAGGAAATAAGAGAAAGGGGGGAGAGAGAGAGGATAGCTAGAGAGAAAAAGAAAGAGAGCTAGAGAGAGCAAGATCGAGAGAGAAAGAGAGACCTAGAGAGAAAAAGAGACCTAGAGAGAGAAGAGAGCTAGAGAGAGAAACTTGATTGAGTTAGAACCTGCACAAAAAATACAGTATTTCAGAACTTAAGATTAAAGAATGCAAGTTACTCAATTCTACCGCAATAACAAGTGGCTAAGCGGGTCGTGATCTACAAGGAGGGACTAGCGATAGAAGCTTTTTAGTAAGTTTTCTTTTAAGATACAAAGTATGGTTAAAGTTCTTCTTTAGTTCTTTAAAAAGAAAAGAGAAAAATTAGGTTAAGGTGAAGTTAGGGAGAAAGCGGTAGAATAAGAAGGTGGAGAATTAAGAAGTGATTTGTACAAATGAGATTGAAAAAGAGTGATAAAGAAGTGGGTGTTGGTGATCTAAACTAAAGAAATAAAAGAAAAGAAAGAAAAGTTACTTACCTCTTTTGGCCAAATGCTTATCTTGAATCTTGTGCAATGGAGTTACATTGAAGCGAGGCGATCAACGTATAGCCCATAAGAGTTGATTCCCGTTTCCTCCACATTATATCATCAAGACGTTACAAGTATGAAGTGATACAGAATGAAACTCAAATCCATCATCATGGGCTATCCGTGGTACTCGCAAAGGCAAGGCTCTTTCGATGCTTTTAGACTCACTTGGATAACAATTGTACCAAAAGAAGAAAAGTAAGAAGAAGAAGAAGAACATAAAAACAAAGTACATACAAAAGGGAACTATAGATTCGATTTTATAACAATAAGAGAAAAGAAAGAAATCTTACACCGGTGTCACTCTCAGCACAAGCTTCGTTCTCATTCTCTTATGAAACTCTGATCTCCTCTGATTTACATAAATTAAAACTAAAAATTACATGAAAAGAAAAACAAAAACCTACACTATAAAGAATGAAAAACTGGACTAAATCCTATCTCTGCATGGTCGTCCCCGGTTACAGTGAAAACCCTGTCTTTTATAGGCAAAAACCCAGAGGGGGGAGGCGTGAGAAGATAAGGGGAGAAAACGCTCTCCTTATCTCGACTAAAGAGCCGCGGATCTGCGGCTCTGGCTGCGGATCCGCGGCCTGGCTGTGGTCAGGTGGCCACAGCCGGGGGGTACAGCTCCAGTTTTGAGATTCAGCTTTATCTAGTTCTGGATTTCTCGTTGCAGCTTCTGATTTTGATGAAACGATCTTTGATTTGTTGGCTTCAACCGCTTGATTTGGGAGGATTCATTTCAACCGGTTTTTAACCTCTCTGATATGCCAAGATTTGCCCTGATTCCCTGATTTCGAATTTATTCTGAATTAAATCAGAATTTGGTGGGCTTTTTGGGTTCGTTTCTCTTCACTCTCCTTTAGCAATGGGCCTATAAATAAATTAAACAATAATTAGGAACAAGCAGAGTTTATTTAATAATAAGTATGAGAATAGAATAATAAATGTGCAATCTTAGCGACCGATCACACCCCCATACCTATCTTTGCTCGTCCTCGAGCAAAACAACTAAACTATACTAAAAATTATTAGACCACTTTCGCAGGTCACGCGATTGCACTGAGCATGTGCAACAAGCCGTTAAACTTCTAGGTTTCCCCTAGAGGACGAGTTTTGTCTCCTGAGGGTTTTCAGTAGATTACACCCACAAAATCCATAAAGAAAGAGAAACAAAGAGTTAGTATTTTTGAAAAGCATTTTGAAAGAGAAAAATATTTGAAATATAATTGTAAGATTTAAATAATCTATAAGTTATAGGTAAATTGAATTTTTCATTCCTAAACTTAGTCTCTATTCAAAAATTTATTATCAATCAAAGTAAGGAGTCAAATTGTACTTCTCATCTAGTCTATTACTTTACCCTAAGTCATATGCACCTTCGTGACTGTGAAGTTTGACTAAGGGTTCTTTAACTCTAACTCTTATGCCTTATATATATATATATATATATATATATATATATATATATATATATATATATATATATATATATATATATTTTGGTGGTATTATTCCTTAGTTCTATTAGGCTTTCTAATCTGCCCATGTAACGAGCCTTTAATCGATGACTCCCAAACCAAACAGTCTTAGGGCACCGGGTGAGAAAACACCCCAAGGACTTAAGGACTCGAGCAAATAAGCCACAAAACTAAGGATTTTATTATATGAACTCCTTTTAGGTGTGAATACTTATGCTTTATTAGGCACAAATACCCAGCTTAATCAGAGGATTTTTATATATATATTTTTTTCTCAAACTTATCTAACCATCTTTCGCATAAATACTAAGGCTTACTTAGACCAAAGCACCTAGCTAATCAATAATTAGATTTGTTCATCTTTCATAGATATATTTTTTTCTTTTTTTTATTTTTTTATAAGGCATAAGAATCTTCATTTTTTGAACCCTAAGTGTGTAAGTGTATGAAGTGTGCATATTTCATTAAGGTAAAGATCAAGACTAAATTACTTTGACAAATTATCTTCCTAACTCTAAAAATCAAACAAATAATCTTATTTTGACCAAGTTTAAGAAATACTAATTTTGATTTTCCTATTTCTTAAAATTGACTTAATTTCTTACAAAAAATATGTCAAAATATTTTTTCTATTTTCAAAAAGTTTTTAAAAGTAAAGAAAATGTTAAATTTTTTTTAATAAAAGAAAAACCTAAGTTATGTTAGAACCCTCCCCCACACCTATCTCATGCATTATCCTCAATGTATGAATTAATGCATAGATGCATGAAAAAGAAGACAGGGAAGGACATACTACCTTAAGGTGGTGGTTCCGGTGGTGGTCTGATTGGTCCACGAAATGCGGCCCAATCGACTTTTCGTGGAGTTCGGAGGAACCCACCAGAAATTTCTCTAATATAACCCACTAAAATGATTTATACATGAACCTTTTTTATTAAAAATTTAACCCCATCTAATTTCCAAATTTCATAATTAATTTCGGAGTCAATTTTGTCAACCGCCTTGTCCCAAAATGGAGTGTGAAAAGATAGAATAATTGACTTGGACTCAGGAAGTACTGGAACTAATACCGACTCAGGAAATTGACTTAAGTCAAGTAAAAGTTCAGGAGTCGAGATTGGCTCAGGAAGTGGGTCCAAATCAAGAAGTTGAAACTCAAGTCCACATTTAGTTTACCACAATGGAATGTGACTTAATATTGGTGATTCAAGTTCAAGAATGACAGGTGTGGGAATCAAATCTGACTCTAAAATATTACTCAAATCGGGTAACAAAATAGGAGTCAATATTGATTCGAAAATTTGAACTGGATCACAAATTTGAGAATCTAGGTCACATTTCTCATTGAGTTCAATTTCATAAAAATGAGAACTTGCTAATTTATCAATGGGACTTTCATAATTATAAAATTGGTCAAGTTCAATATGATGATCATCAAAGATGGGTGATTCAATTTCATTAGAATTGGCACAGGATCCAATATTGACTCGGGAAAAAGATTGAAATCAGGTGAAGACACCGGAGTCATAATTGAATCAGGAAGTAGAACTGAATCACTAAGTTGAGGTTCAGGATCATATTCATTCTCAAGTTCTATTTCATGAAAGGAATAACTTGCCAAACTGTCAATATCATTTTCAAAATTTTGAGTTTGGGTAAGTTCAATTAATTGTGCTGAAATGGAACCTGTGTTCCAAAACAACATGACTCTTCAGCTCTAACAGAATGGTTAGCGACATCAGAACTGGCCAAACGGTGAGAACGTAGACTTTGGACCATCATATCTATGTCATGATTATGAGCATTTTGAGCCTGAGTCATGGCTTCAAGCATCTTTTCATAGTTGATTGATTCATCGTTTTGTTGAAAAGATGAAGTGTTGTCTTGGAATTGGTGGCGAAATTGTGAGTCCATCAGATTTTGTGATTTTTTCTTGGACTCACGCATACTCATTTTCAAAATTGATGGTTTTCTATTTTGGACTGGTGAAACTGAGTATGAATCTTGGAAATATTGTGGACAAGGTGGATAATGAGGGCAAGTTGGTTGAAAATTGGACTCGAGGGAGGTGAATCCCCACTGACTCTGTGAAGAGTTGAAATTATTCTGGAAATTATGGTTATAAGATTGGGGGCATGGGTATATTGATTCGGATAAGACCAATCTGGCACATTAGGTTGGTTAAAGTTATGATATGCCGGGTTGGTAATATCTGAAAAAGAGGTTGGTGTGTAATATGGATTACCATTAAAATTGGAAAAATTGTTGTTATAAGCCATATCACACAATAAAACACAAACAAAGAAAAAAAAATAAACAAATAAGCAAACAAAAAAGAAAAATTCTAACCTAAGTTAGGTAGACCTTTGACCTAGACGACTCCTAACTGGTTAGACTGTCCATAGGAGGTATAATGCAGACTTTGACCACAAGCTAATCAGCCAGTAAGGGCAAGATTGGTGGGAGGTTATCCGTCAAAGACGTTCCTTAATTAAGTAACCACCAACCTTCGGGCTTTCGGCCCTTAATCCCCTTCCTAGACACTGATTTGGCAGGAGTTAAATTCCAACACCTTTCCCCCTTAGGATAATCTCCTAATTGAGTCTGAGATGTCCCTAGGGCCAACGTCTACTCATTTTTAGTTAGGCTTGGGTTAGTGAGTGAAGAGATTGTTTGTGGGCTAAGGGAGGGTAATGACTTCCCCACCTTATCTTGTTTATAGGACAAGCCCTTAGATCAATTTAGTGCAGTGTACAAGAAAAGCAACATTTAAGCAATTTAAACAATCCAAAAGTGTTCTTATACTAGATGCTATGCACACGTACCTTTGCTCCAGCACTCTTCAACAGTAAATAGAAAATGTAATGAAATAGACACCTGCCTAAATGCAAAGTCTAAATCATTTTTTAGCATTTACAATCATCATTTTACTGTTGAGGTTAGAAAGTAAATACAGTGAAACAAACAAGAAAATAAATGCTGCAGATATTTTAACTACGCAATTCAGCCAACCTGCAGAAAATACAGGTTAGTATTTCACTCAGTTTGCCACAAGACTGCAGTAAATCTGAGGGCTTCTTGGCTCTGCTTTCTTGAGCAGAGTCCAAGGCTACTTATATGTCCACTGCAGCAAAGATTCCTTGTCGTCAAGCCTGTACACCAAAAACAAAAAAGAAAGTTAACCAAAAATGTAAATCTAAAAAGAGAATAACTTACCGTCCCTCCACGGCAACGGCGCTAAAATTTGATTGAGTTAGAACCTGCATAAAAATACAGTATTTCAGAACTTAAGATTAAAGATGAAAGTTACTCAATTCTACCGCAATAGCAAGTGGCTAAGCGGGTCGTGATCCACAAGGAGGGACTAGCGATAGAAGCTTTTTAGTAAGTTTTCTTTTAAGATACAAAGTATGGTTAAAGTTCTTCTTTAGTTCTTTAAAAGAAAAGAGAAAAATTAGGTTAAGGTGAAGTTAGAGAGAAAGCGGTAGAATAAGAAGGTGGAGAATTAAGAAGTGATTTGTACAGATGAGATTGAAAAAGAGTGATAAAAGAAGTGGGTGTTGGTGATCTAAACTAAAGAAATAAAAGAAAAGAAAGAAAAGTTACTTACCTCTTTTGGCCAAATGCTTACCTTGAATCTTGTGCAATGGAGTTACCTTGAAGCGAGGCGATCAACGTATAGCCCATAAGAGTTGATTCCCGTTTCCTCCACATTATATCATCAAGACGTTGCAAGTATGAAGTGATACAGAATGAAACTCAAAATCCATCGTCATAGGCTATCGGTGGCACTCGCAACGGCAAGGCTCTTTCGATGCTTTTAGACTCACTTAGACAACAATTGTACCAAAAGAAGAAAAGTAAAGAAGAAGAAGAAGAACATAAAAACAAAGTACATACAAAAGGGAACTACAGATTCGATTTTATAACAATAAGAGAAAAGAAGGAAATCTTACACGGTGTCACTCTCAGCACAAGCTTCGTTCTCGTTCTCCTATGAAACTCTGATCTCCTCTGATTTGCATAAATTAAAACTAAAAATTACATGAAAAGAAAAACAAAAAAACCTACACTACAAATAATGAAAAATTGGACTAAATCCTATCTCTGCATAGTCGTCCCCAGTTACAGTGAAAACCCTACCTTTTATAGGCAAAAACCCAGAGGGGGGAGGCGTGAGAAGATAAGGGGAGCAAACGATCCCCTTATCTCGACTAAAGAGCCGCAGCTCTGGCTGCGGATCCGTGGCCTGGCTGTGGCCAGGTGGCCACAGCCGGGGGGTACAGCTCCAGGTTTTGAGATTCAGCTTTATCTAGTTCTGGATTTCTTATTGCAGCTTCTAATTTTGATGAAGCGATCTTTGATTTGTTGGCTTCAACCGCTTGATTTAGGAGGATTCATTTCAACCGGTTTTCAACCTCTCTGATATGTTTGCCCCGATTCCCTGATTTCGAATTTATTCTGAATTAAATCAGATTTTGGTGGGCTTTTTGGGCTCGTTTCTCTTCACTCTCCTTTAGCAATGGGCCTATAAATAAATTAAACAATAATTAGGAACAAGCAGAGTTTATTTAATAATAATTATAAGAATATGATAATAAATGTGCAATCTTAGCGACCGATCAAAACTGATGAGAGAGATATACGGATAGAGAAAGAGAAATGGATAGAGAGAAGGACAGATGAGAGAGAGAGGAGAGAGAGAGAGAGGGGAGAGAGTGAGAGACAGGAGAGTGAGAAGGGAGAGGAGGCAAAAAGAGAAGGGAGAGGGGTCTGCTGCCCCTCCTCTGCTCACGCACAGTGCTCCGGCCGACCACTGGTGGCCGACGGTGGTGTAGACCAACCAAAGGAGGAGGGGTGAGGGAGATTGAAGTGGATGATGTTGATGGTCATGGTGGATTTGATGGAGATGATGGAGGTGATGGTGAAATTGAGTGGCGTGGAAGGAGGAAAGGGAGTAAGGGTTGTAATTAAGGAGGAGGTAGTGATTTGTTGGTGGTAGTGATGAGATGATGAAGATGGAGATGATGGTGTTGATGGTGGGTGAAGGAGGAGGAATTGGTGGTGAATTTTGGTGGAATTTGAAGAGGAAGAAGATGAGGTGAGGCTAGTCGCATCAGAAATGGCCAACATCAGGCCTGAGGTGGCGGCGGCAGCGGCGTTCTCCAGGGAGGAGGAAGAGGGAGAGAAGAAAGGGGGAGAGAAAGAAAAGGAAAAAAGAAAAGAAAAAAGAAAAAGAGAGAGAGAGAGAGAGAAAGAGAGAGAGAGAGAGAGATTCAAATAGAGATATGGAAGGGAGTTGATGGGGACCGGACCCATATGGGGGGAGTGGGTCGACACGTGGGTTGGGGGAAAAAGAAAAGAAAAGGAAAAGAAGGAAGGAAAGGAAAGATACAAAAAATAATAATATTATAATAATATCAAAAAATATCGATTATTTCAGAAAAATCCCAAAAAATACTCAGAGGTAGAAAACATCACTCTGGAAAATAATATAAATTAGTTTTCAAAAATAAAATTCTATTTTTAAATTAAAATTCTTGGAATCAACCAGTGATATTGGCCGACTCCTAATCCAGTCAAGTTTTGATAATTTCATAAAATTCTCTAAAAATATATTAAAATAGAAAAATGTGATATTAAGAAATAATATGAAAGTAGATTTTAGAAATTCAATTCCATTTGTAAATTAAAAATCTTAGAATCAACCAGCGATACCAGTTGACACCGATTTTGAAGATTTTGCAATTTAATTCAGAAAAATTTCAGAAAATTGTGAAAAATCTAAAATATTGAAATGAGTTTTGAAACTGAAATCAGTAAAATTTAACTATCAGAAAGACCAAATCGAGCAATACACTAGGGTCGGGTCCCCGGTTCAGACTTGGGCTGACTCCGAGTTCACGAATCCGGATCCAATGCAAAACAATCACAATTAATCATAAAACAAAACAAATACGAGTAGTAAATTGAAAAATATGATTAAAAAAAATCTGAATATGTACCTAAGTACGTATTCTGGGAATGGGGTATTACATTCCATCCACCTTACAAAAATTCATCCTCAAAATTTCGATAAGAGGAAAATGAACACAGAAAAGGATAGGATGAGGATTATACTAATTAAGATATGAATAACTAAGGGTAACACTCCCAAATCATCTGTACAATAATTAGAACATAGACATATCCTGTACTTCCTGCCATTTAAATCTTTGAACAATGCTAAATAATATTGACCCAACATCACTTCTTTATCTGAGGAGCATGAAGTTGCACTAGATGAACAGTCTGTAATAGAATTCCCAATGTGCTGCATACTTATCAGTACTCCAAACGTAGACCAGAATACTGAAAATGAAGAAAACCTTGATTAGACTGAGCATAAATAAAAAAATCGATAATTAAGACTTCCAGATACTAAGCGTCGATCACTCTGAAAGATATAGCCAAGAATATAGAATACCCATAGAAAATCTTGACTACTGACTTCTGAAAAATAACCTGATTGTAGATCAATTTTGAGAATACCCAAGCTTCATAGAGTTGGTCGAAGGGATAATATAATTGCTTCATTTAGTACTCTGCCGTTACACCTCCAGTCTATCCATATCTTAAGTTGGTATAAAGAAGACTAGAACAAAAAATGAAAAGATGAAAAGGACTAAGGAATTAAGGAAAGGATGATCAAGAAGGAATAGATAACTCTGTACTTGTAGTTGGACCGTATAACCAGGACTCATGCATTCTAGTTGCAAATTTCTTTACGATTAATTTGTCATCTGGACGTACTAAGGATATGAGAGCCTAGGCTCTGACATTATCCTGTAATGCCCCGATCTCGCTGGTATGGAGACGTTACTGCGACGTATATACGCAGGTCGAAAATAGCATCGCATATATACGCTAAGCACCAGTTTAGGCAAGAATCAGAGTATAGAAGAACATGGTGCTTTATACATTCCAACATATGAAGACAATTACGAAGATATATGTAACACAATATTACAAGAATATTACATTATCGATAGGTGAATTGCGAGAATACAAAGAGGTATACAATTATGAACTGTACAAAAGGCGCTCACGAGTCATAAAGGGAAAACTCGAGAGCCGAGCAAGGGGGCCTAAAAGGATGAGGCCTCAGACGATCAGCTATGATTCACGCTTCTTCTGCGCATCTCTGATCAACAACCGTGAATCCACAAGCTCCAAACTCTGGGACCTGGACATGAGAATCCAGGAGAGTCAGAACTCCCCGACGATTGGGGTGGTGAATGCCAAGTAATGTGCAAGGATAAGCACACGTGTATCGATAAATTTGAATCATAAACATGTATTGAAAATCATGTCATGAGTACAGGCATACTGGAGCAGGAAAAGAGATAGTAAATGATATCAAGTAGGGAAAATGCATAGTATAATATGATTAGAACAGGAGACTGGTGAAATAGAACACAAGTGGTAAGCCAAGATGAATACATATATAATATAATAATAATTATAAAACAAAAAATCTAAAGTAAAACCTGATGAAAGCAAATACAACAAAACCAGCGGTGCTAGCCTAGTTTACAGCTTCATGAGATAAGTACGTCGAAGGAATAATCCAAACAAGAAAATCCTCATCTATATACCGTATATCTCACGTTATCGTAAGCTAAGTCCATACGACCCAAATTGCAAAACACGCAACAAATTATTAATTGGCATCTTTTATTATTACTCGTTTGACTTATATACTAGGTATGTGTCCTGGCATGCGACTTAATACACATACATCCTTATATGAGTCAGTCGAGGCTGGTTATTATAGACTGATGATGATTGATGGATCATATTTATAGTGTGTCCCGACACTGCCCGAGACACGACCGAGTGGGAATTAAGACACCCAACACGAGTCTTCATACGGGGAATTAAGATACCCCAACACGAATCGTCAGTCCTATGACCACTATAAACACGAAATCACCGATATTTATTTAGTTTTCCCCATCTAGGTATAAGTTTACCTTTTTGTGATTTATTATGTTATTATCAATTTATGTGAATAGTAGGAGCATGACATGTTCAGGAATTCAGGAGTACAAGAGTACAAGCATAACAAGAATACAGGTCACTATATATAATACAGGATAACAAGTACAAAATTCTCGTAAATGTGATAATCAGAAGTCAAGTGTTAACATGACAAGTGGCAGGTGATAAGTAATATCATAACAGGGGCAAGTGTCAAGTAGTAGCATGGTCAGGTGATAGCATGACAGGGCGTGATATCAGGCAGGTGACAAGAGTCAACATGGTAAATGTTAGCACATCAAGTGAAAGCATATCAAGCAATACAGGAAACAGTACCGATATAAGAAATCGGTATGTGTAGTCTCAAGAAAATAGTATAAATAAGATTTCAAACTCTTTACAACCATAATAAAAGAATGGATAAACTGGCAAGCAGACAATTAGCAAGCTAGCAATAGGGCTAAGCAAGCTGGAGGCACGAACGGCAAATAATGTTTAATCATTAGCGTGCTTGATCATTAGAGTGCTTGATGAAGCTACTAGAATGACTCAGCTTAAAAGGTGAGTCTAAAATCTAGCAGAGTTTTCCTTAGATGAATCTAATGATAAAGTGTTGAGTGCTAAGCATACCTACCAGGCAGAGCATAAGAGACCGACGGTCTAAGCACACTCTTCTTTTGAGGAAGTGGGCGAGAGCCCGGAGGCTAAAGTATGCACGGAGTCTAAGCATATTCTCTGTAGCTACCACAAAACCCACAAGGTTGCAAGACTTAAAACCAATTGGTAGCTAGCCCGAGAGTAGGCAGAAACTCAGAGTCTGTACAAGGGTACTTGCATTGTTAGTACCACACATGCATACATATATACGTGATAAGAACTAGACTATCATGGAGTGGTGAAGCCCAGAGGCTGAGAGTAGAGCTCGGAGGCTAAACGCAACCCAAAAGTTGTGTATAGAAAGCCCGGAGGCTAAATGCTGCCCGAAGGCTGGGTATGGTACCGCAGAAGTATTAGTGTCAAACATATGCATATAATAAAGCGGTAATAGACAACATCACAGGCATGTCATATGTAGAGTAAGTAAACTATTTTAGTATAATCATTCGTCACATGCATAATACATGTATAGTTTTAAGCATTCGTTCACATACAAATACAAGGGCACAACCCAATATAAATTACAAATACTGAATAAAATATATATTCGACCTATCAAAGTGAAACGCAAAACGAGGCAAGGACACTCGCTTAAATCTTTAAAAAAGTCGCAGTCTCAGAGTCTCAAAACACGTGCACGCCACCAATATTTATATTTAATATATATATATGTATATTTAGAGAGAGGAAATAAGAGAGAGGAGAGAGAGAGGAGAGCTTGAAAGAAAGAGATCTTGAGAGAGAAAGAGAAAGAGAGCTAGGAAGAAAGATCTAGAGAGAGAAAAAGAAAGAGCTAGAGAGAAAGAAACCTGGAGAGAGAAAGAAACCTAGAGAGAGAAAGACCTAGAGAGAAAGAGAAAGTGAGCTAGAGAGAAACTGATGAGAGAGAGATATAGATAAAGAGAGAAATGGATAGAGAGAGAAGGATAAATGTGAGAGAGAGGGAGAAAGGGGGGAGGGGAGAGAGTAAAAGACAGGAGAGTAAAGAGGGAGAGGGGGTTGCTGCCCCTTCCTCTGCTCATGCACAGTGCTCTCGAGGGGCGAGAGAGAAAAGGGAGAGGGGGCTTCTACCCTTCCTCTACTCACGCACAGTGCTCCAGGGGGGCGCCCTGGCCACTGGTGGCCGGTGGTGGCGCCGACCAACCGAAGGAGGAGGGGGTGAGGGAGATTAAAGTTGAAGATTTTGATGATGGTGGTGGATTTGGTGATGGAATTGGTGGAGATAATGGAGGTGATGGTGAAATTGAGAAGAGTGAAAGTAGGAGTAATAAGGGTTGTAATTTACGAGGAGGATGGTGATTTGGTGGTGGTGGTTGGTGAGATGATGAAGATGAAGATGATGGTGCTATTGGTGGATGATGAAGGAGGAATTGGTGGTGGAGTCGGGTGAAATTTGAAGAGTAAGAAGATGGGGGTGAGGCTGGTAGCGCCAGAGGTGGTGGATATCGCGCCTGAGGCAGCGGCGGTGGTGGCGTTCTCTAGGGAGAAGAGGAAGGAGGGAGAGAAGAAAGAGGGGGATAGAAGAAAAGGAAAAAAGAAAAAGAAAAAGAAAAGGAAAAACAGAGAGAGAGAGAGAGAGAGAGAGAGAGAGAGAGAGAGGGTGATGGAGGGAAGTTGATGGGGACCAGACCCATGTGGGGGGGAGTGGGTCGGTAGGTGGGTTGGGGGGAAAAGAAAAGAAAAAGAAAAGAAGGAAGGGAAGGAAAGATACAAAAATTATAAAATTATAATAATATCGAAAAATCTCTATTGTTCCAGAAAAATCCCTAAAAATACCTAGAGGTAGTAAACATCACTCTGAGAAATAATATAAAATAAGTTTTAAAAATAAAATTTTCTTTTTAATTTAAAATTCTTGGAATCAACCAGCAATACTGGACGACACCAAATCCGTCCGAGTTTTGATAATTTCAGAAAATTCTCCAAAATACATTTAGATAGAAAATGTAATTTTAAGAAATAATATGAAAGCATATTTTAAAAATTTAAATCCATTTGTAAATTAAAAATCTTAGAATCGACCATCGATACCAGTCGACACTAATTTTTAAGATTTTACAATTAAATTCGGAAAAATTTCAGAAAATCATGAAAAATCTAAAATATTGGAAAATAATGTTTGAAACTAAAATCAGTCAAATCTGACTACCAAAAAGACCAAATCGAGCATTACACTAGGACAGATCCCCAGTTAAGACGAGGGCTGACTCCGAGTCCACGAATCCAGATCCAAAGCAAAACAATCACATAATTAATCTTAAAACAAAGAAAATACAAAAAATAAACCAAAAATATGATCGAAAAATCTGAATACGTATCTACGTACGTATTCTGGGAACAGGGTGTTACATAAGTTAAAGGGAATTCCAAGGGAAAGAAGAAAATGATTTTATTGTTTTGATTACCAAGTTTAAAAGAAAAGAAATAAATAAAAAAAGAAAGAACATACCTCTGAGTAATTAAAGGAAAGCAAGGGATCAATTAAGTTAAGTAATAATGAAGAGAAGTGAGACAGTTATATTGGCTGTCACTCTCAATATAACTATCTTTAAGGAAGATTATATTTAGTGTCACTCTAAAAATAATTCATCCTCTCTTATCTGTCATGAAACTCTCCCTAATCCAAGTTATAAAGGAGACATAATTATAAAGAAAGCATAAAGAAAGCAAATAAAAGTAAAGAAAGCAACTAAAGCAAACAAAAGAATTAAATTTAAAAGAACAGAAGAACCTTTATTGAAGCTGTCACCATCAATTACAAGCACTCTGTCTTCTTTCTACAATTCATTCTCAAAAATTGAAAATACAATGGACAAAAAAGAATCCTAATCCTAAAACTTTCTCTAGAGTTGTGTTGTGGAGTCCTCCCCTATGGAGTTGTACTAAGAAGATGTGATTTTCCCTATGCTCTGAAAATCACCTAGAGGGGGGGGGGGGGTGAATAGGTGATAATGCTAATCAATGGACAAATTAAAAATTAAGATGTAACAATCACCACACAAGATTCACAAGATGAATGAAAGCAAGTAAATATAGCAATGATGATGATAAGCAAGTAATGAGTGCAAGAATGTAAACCAATCGCAAACACAAGGATATGTTATCGAGGTTCGAGCACCCAGCTCTACTCCCCGCCTTCCCCAGAAGGATTCTAGCTACTTCCACTATCTCAAAGAAATCACAATTACACCGGAGTACCCAACTCCACAATCTCAATTACAAACAATTTCTGAGTAGTCAAAAGACCACAAACTCTCTCTTTCAAATGTCTCTTCCCTTACAAAAGGTCCTTAGAGAACAATGAGTAGGAATGAAGCTCTTGTTGTAAGTGAAGAAAGAAAACTAAATCAGAGAGTATTTCAAAAACACTTCAGAAAATGAGAGAGAATTTGAGCACAAAAACCAAGAAACAAAGCTCTTTTGAATGCCTTAAACTTTTGAATTTTTCTTGCAAAAATTGTTGTAACCAATCTCTCCCCAAACACCCCTATTTATAGGAGAGGGATAGGGTTTAGGGATAATACAAACTTAAGGTTAATTAAGTCATATTAGATTTGAAATATATCCCTAAATCAAATTTTAAACACAAGAAGACAAAATAAAACAGCTCATTAAAAACTGCCCGTTACTGTTTAACGGATAGTTCGGTCGACTGGCCGGTCGACCGTACGTCCAAAATTATGACTGTTGCAGGCCAGCGGTCGACCGCCTGGTCGACCCAATCTATCCGAGAGCAGACTGAGTTACAGTCGGTCGACCGTGCGGTCGACAGCAAAAACGTGCACACTGATACATGAACACCCAGAACTACAGTCGACTGGGCCGGTCGACCGGCCAAACCTGACATAGGTCCGGTCGACTGTCCGGTCGACTGGCTCAGGTCAAAACCAGGTTTTGGACAGAAAAATTAAAAGGGATTTTGATTTTGACAAAAATACTTTTGAACAGGGATTACCATAAAACATAAGTATATATCTGTAGGCAAAATCTTGTATCCAAAATATTTTGTATAAATTATAAGAAATTATTTTGGATTAAGTGTGTGCGCAAAAATGTGTGTGATAGAGCTTCAAACCTATCCACTATTCTTTAACAAATTATAAAACTAAAAACAAAATAATTAAAGACTTCTTGAGCAATCTTCAAGTCTTTGAGCCATGCTATCCTTGCTAGAGCCTTCTTCTTCTATGATCCTTCCTTGATGTGCAATATGCCTTCATAGCTTTATGAACCTAGAAGTTGTTGCAATAGCAAGCAATGCCCTCCAAACATGGTACTTATCCTGAAACTTATCTTAAGCAAATTCATTAGTACCAAATAGCTCTTATTTGGTTTGTCATCATCAAAACACAAAACAATTGGAGAGTGTAAACTCTTGGGCCAACAATCTCCCCCTTTTTGATGATGACAAAACAAATAGGCTGTAAACAAAAATATAGGGGAGGAGAAAACTCCCCCTCAAATTATGCTATATGAAAAACACAAGAATTTATTGAAAACAACAAAACAAAAAAATGCTCTTGATACTAATTGAAACCAATTGAAATAATACCAATAAAACACAATAATTCACAACCTTATAAAACACAAAATTCATAAAAACAAAAACAAATAAATTCACACAAAATTCATAAAAACAAAAACAAATAAATTCATATAGAACCAAGACCAAATGAACTTATTTTTGTCCATGTAAACTTATTCTCCCCCTTTTTGTCATACATCAAAAAGGGTTATGAAAAACATGTCTATTCAATAACACAAACATTAAGTTCTCCACAAATAAACGAGAATCTAGCAAAATCAAGTGGTTTAGTGAAAATATCGGCTAGTTATAAATCCGTAGAAACATAATCAATATCTATATCTCCTTTCTCAAAATGATCTCTAAGAAAGTGATATCTAATCTCAATGTGCTTGGTCTTACTATGTTGATTTGCATTCTTAGTCATGTGTATAGTACTAGTATTATCACAAAATATTTTTATATGATCAAAATACAAATCAAAATAAAGGAGAGTATGTTTCATCCAAAGGACTTGTGCACAACAAGCCCCCGCGGCAACATACTCCGCCTCGGCGGTTGAGAGTGCTACGGAATTTTGTTTCCTAGAGGACCATGAAACAAGACAATTACCAAGAAATTGACATGTCCCACTAGTACTCTTTCTATCTACTCTACAACCCGCATAGTCGGCATCCGAATAACTCGTCATTGAGAAATCTCCGGTTTTCGGATACCATAGACCCATCCCAATAGTGCCCTTAATATAACGAATAATGCGTTTTACCGCAATAAGATGGGACTCTTTAGGACACGATTGAAATCTAGCACAAAGACACACACTAAACATGATATCCGGCCTACTTGCCGTTAAATATAAAAGACTTCCTATCATGCTTCTATATAATTTAATATCAACATTTTTATCTTGGTCATCTTTATCAAGCTTGGTTGTAGTTGCCATGGGAGTGTTGCAAGTCTTTGAGCCTTCAAGTCCAAACTTCTTTACAAGTTCCTTTGCGTACTTGGCTTGACTTATGAACGTCCCGTTTTGCAATTGCTTGATTTGGAGTCCAAGGAAGAAATTGAGCTCACCCAATGAAGACATTTCAAATTCAAGTTGCATGACCTTTTCAAAATCCTTGCATAAAAGCTCATTAGTAGAACCAAAAATTATATCATCTACATAAATTTGCACAATTAATATATCATTATCAACATGCTTAGTAAATAGAGTTGTGTCTACTTTGCCTTTAACAAAATCATTTGAAATTAGAAAACTAGAAAGCCTTTCATACCAAGCTCTAGGAGCTTGTTTCAATCCATATAAAGCTTTATCAAGTTTGAAAACAAAATCGGGATGAACATGATCAACAAAACAGGGAGGTTGAGAAACATAAACTTCTTCATTAATAAAACCATTCAAAAATGCACTTTTCACATCCATTTGAAAAAGTTTAAAATTTTTGAAAGATGCAAAAGCTAGTGTCATCCGTATGGCTTCAAGCCGTGCTACGGGTGCAAAGGTCTCCTCAAAGTCAATTCCTTCAACTTGAGTGTAACCTTGGGCCACTAACCTAGCTTTATTCCTAATGACATTTCCGGACTCATCCATCTTGTTTCTAAAGATCCACTTAGTACCAATTATTGGTCTATCGTGGGGCTTAGGAACAAGGTGCCAAACTTGGTTGCGCTCAAATTGATTGAGTTCCTCTTGCATGGCAAGCAACCAATATGGGTCCCTCTCAGCTTCGAGAATGCCTTTGGGTTCAAAATGAGAAATGAAAGCAAAGTTACCACATAGGTCATGGAGTTTGGAGCGTGTTGTGACTCCTTTGGATGCATCACCCAAGATGAGCTCCTTAGGATGATTTGTAGCGTATCTCCAAGCTTTAGGAAGCGGTTGAGAGCTTTTCTCTTTATCCTCTTGAACATCACCAATTGATTCTTGCTTTTCTTCTTGAGCGGGTGAGTCCTTCAAGGATAGTCTCTCCATGTCTTCACCTAATGGTTCAATCTCTACAACATTCTCAACAACCACATTAGATTCTTCAAACTTAACATGCATGGTTTCTTCAATAGTAAGTGAAGATCTATTAAAAACTCTATATGCTTTGCTAGTAGAAGAATATCCAATAAAGATAGCTTCATAAGCCTTAGCATCAAACTTACCCAAATTCTCCTTAGTATTTAAAACAAAACACTTGCATCCAAAAACTTTAAAATATGCAACATTAGGTTTTCTAGAATGATACATTTCAAAAGATGTTTTGGAAGAATTCTTACACACATAAATACGATTTGAAATATAGCATGCGGTGTTTACGGCCTCGGCCCATAAATATTGAGGGAGGTCATATTCACTTATCATTGTCCTAGCCATCTCTTAAAGTGTTCTATTTTTCCTTTCTACAACTCCATTTTGTTGTGGAGTCCTAGGACAAGACATTTCATGCTTGATTCCCTTTTCATCACAATAAGTCATGAAGAGTTGGTTAACAAACTCACCACCTCTATCACTCCTTATTCTCAAAATCGAAAAACCTTTTTCTTTTCAACCTTTTTTCGAAAAATTTTGAAATATGAAAATGTTTGATCTTTACTTTGCAAGAAGAAAACCCAAGTGAAACGGGAAAAATCATCAACTAAAACAAATGCAAATCTACTATCATTTAAACTTTTAGCTTGTGTTGGTCCAAAAAGATCCATATGAATTAGTTCTAAGGGCCTAGTAGTCATGATATCCTTAATTGGTTTGAAGGAAGACTTGGTTTGTTTCCCAAGTTGGCACGCACCACAAATGCGGTCTTTCTCAAACTTCAAGTAAGGTATACCCTTTACTAAATCCTTAGAATTAATTCTAGCAAGATGGTCAAAAGATGCATGTCCTAATCTTCTATGCCAAAGCCAAGAATTTTCATCAAAAGCATTCAAGCATTTAGTAGAACAATCTAAATTAAGCATGTCAATAATGTAAACATTATTATCACGAAAACCGGTAAGAATACAAACATCGGATTTAACATCAAAAATCTTGCAAGAAGAATCATCAAAAACAACTTTAAGTCCACGGTCACAAAGTTGACTAATGCTAAGCAAATTATGTTTCAAACCATCTACTAAACAACATTCTCTATAATAGGAGATGCACCAATTTGAATGTTACCTATACCGATGATAGTTCCTTTGGAGTCATCCCCGAAGGTGACGGAGCCACCTTCCATGTACCTTGATAGGGTTGTAAAGTTGTTGATATCCCACGTCATATGTCTTGAACAACCACTATCAAGGTACCACCGCTCCCTACGTCTTGGAGCCTTGGTGTGTACCTACATCAAATAATTTAGGACTTGATTTTGGTACCCACATTTTCTTGGGTCCTAGGGGGTTAGTTTCATTAACCCAAACAAGATTATTTGATCTATTAACTTGGTCATAACAAAATTTAGCTAAATGTCCATTCTTACCACAATACGTGCATCTATATACTCTACCATATTTGAAAGCATAATGAGTGTGTGATTTGTGAGCATGAGAGTTGTGAGCATGAAAAGATTTAGCATGTGTAGTGTGAGCATGAGTAGACTTAACATGTGAGGTGTGCTTTTTGGAAAACTTTTCTTCAAGTTTCTTTGTGTTAAAAGCACAATTTTTCAAAACTTTTTCAAAATCATTAATTTTAGATTTAAAAGAAGAAATTTCATTTTTATCAATCATAGGAGATTTTGCCTTACAAGAAATCTTGTAGGCACTAAATTCTTCTTGAATAGAAATGAGATTAGAAGAAAGATCATCTTTTTCTTTAGAAACTATAGCAAGTTGATTTTTAAGAAAAGCAACTTCTTTTTGTAATTTAAAACATTCAATCTTTTTATTGTCATAAGTTTCAGAAAGTTCAACAAAGGCATGTACAAGAACTTCCTTACTTAGTTCATCATCTTCATCATCATGAGATTGAGGGGTTACCTTAGGAGTGTTTGCCATGAAACACATGTTCGCCGTATCCACCTCTTCTTCGGACTCGCTTTCCAAATCCCACGTTGCCTTGTATGCTTTCTTTTCCTCCGGTTTCTTTGGCTTGAAGGAGGAAGTCATCTTCTTCTTAAACTCCGGGCAATCCGCCATGATATGTCCGGGTTTGCGGCAATTGTAGCAAATGATCCTTCTCTCCTCTTTGCCTTCAAATTTCCTCCGGAAGTTGAGCTTGTTCTTCCGGTACAACCTCTTGACATTCCGCACAAGTAGAGTTAGCTCCTTATCATCTTCTTCGTCTTCTTCATCGTCATCATTGGTGGATGAAGTCTTGAAGGCTATGGATTTCTTCTTTGAAGTAGTGGCCTCTTCTCTTGCCTTCTTCTCCATCTCATGGGTCTTTAGGTTCCCAATGAGACTAATGAGGTCCATCTCGTCCTTGTCGTTCAATTCTTTTAAGGTGGTGGCCTTTATCTCCCATGAAGACGGAAGAGCCCGAATCACTTTCCGCACCTTTTGATCGTTGGAGATGTCATCACCTAAGGAAGAAAGACCATTAGTGATTTTAGTAAATCTTGTAATCATACTATCAATAGACTCATCATCAATCATTTTAAATGACTCATATTGGGACCTTAAGAGATCTATCTTAGCTCTCTTGACTTGTGAAGTCCCTTCGTGTGTGACCAATAAGTGTTGCCAAATCTCATAGGCGGATTGGCAATGAATTACCCGTGTAAGGTCATCCTCATTCAAGGCGGTTAATAGGGAGTTTTGGGCCTTGGAGTTAGCCTCGTATTCTCTAAAGTTGAAGTCGGTCCAAGTGCTCTCATCACCATCGGGTGCTACATAGGGTTTGGTCAAGGACTTGGCCACTAAACTACCCAAAGGTTGCAAAAATATAGTCATCCTAACCTTCTAAATAGGGAAATTAAGTCCATCAAATTTAGGAGGGGTTTTAATGTTATCGGCCATGTTTACTAGTGTATGAATGTATGAATGAAAATGTTGATTAGCAAATTTTAAGGATCTCTCTATGGATGTTAAGCCAAAACCTAGAGTCCAAGTTCTGATACCAATTGAAAATCACCTAGAGGGGGGGTGAATAGGTGATAATGCTAATCAATGGACAAATTAAAAATTAAGATGTAATAATCACCACACAAGATTCACAAGATGAATGAAAGCAAGTAAATATAGCAATGATGATGATAAGCAAGTAATAAGTGCAAGAATGTAAACCAATCGCAAACACAAGGATATGTTATCGAGGTTCGAGCACCCAGCTCTACTCCCCGCCTTCCCCAGAAGGATTCTAGCTACTTCCACTATCTCAAAGAAATCACAATTACACCGGAGTACCCAACTCCACAATCTCAATTACAAGCAATTTCTGAGTAGTCAAAAGACCACAAACTCTCTCTTTCAAATGTCTCTTCCCTTACAAAAGGTCCTTAGAGAACAATGAGTAGGAATGAAGCTCTTGTTGTAAGTGAAGAAAGAAAACTAAATCAGAGAGTATTTCAAAAACACTTCAGAAAATGAGAGAGAATTTCAGCACAAAAACCAAGAAACAAAGCTCTTTTGAATGCCTTAAACTTTTGAATTTTTTTTGCAAAAATTGTTGTAACCAATCTCTCCCCCAAACACCCCTATTTATAGGAGAGGGATAGGGTTTAGGGATAATACAAACTTAAGGTTAATTAAGTCATATTAGATTTGAAATATATCCCTAAATCAAATTTTAAATACAAGAAGACAAAATAAAATAGCTCATTAAAAACTGCCCGTTACTGTTCAACGGATAGTTCGGTCGACTGGCCGGTCGACCGTACGTCCAAAATTATGACCGTTGCAGGCCAGCGGTCGATCGCCCGGTCGACCCAATCTATCCGAGAGCAGACTGAGTTACAATCGGTCGACCGTGCGGTCGATCGCAAAAACGTGCACACTGATACATGAACACCCAGAACTACAGTCGACTGGGCCGGTCGACCGGCCAAACCTGACATAGGTCCGGTCGACTGTCCGGTCGACTGGCTCAGGTCAAAACCAAGTTTTGGACAGAAAAATTAAAAGGGATTTTGATTTTGACAAAAATACTTTTGAACAGGGATTACCATAAAACATAAATATATATCTGTAGGTAAAATCTTGTATCCAAAATATTTTTGTATAAATTATAAGAAATTATTTTGGATTAAGTGTGTGCGCAAAAACGTGTGTGATAGAGCTTCAAACCTATCCACTATTCTTTAACAAATTATAAAACTAAAAACAAAATAATTAAAGACTTCTTGAGCAATCTTCAAGTCTTTGAGCCATGCTATCCTTGCTAGAGCCTTCTTCTTCTATGATCCTTCCTTGATGTGCAATATGCCTTCATAGCTTTATGAACCTAGAAGTTGTTGCAATAGCAAGCAATGCCCTCCAAACATGGTACTTATCCTAAAACTTATCTTAAGCAAATTCATTAGTACTAAATAGCTCTTATTTGATTTGTCATCATCAAAACACAAAACAATTGGAGAGTGTAACCTCTTGGGCCAACATGCTCTACCCCTCTATTTATAGTAGAAGTAGTGGATAGACTTTCAGTAGAAGTTGTGCAACCATCTTTAGAACTTGAATTTAAACTTTGAATATTAAGATAATATCCTATCTCTTGACTTGGGGAGCAATCTATTATCAATTTTTGAATTTGAATCATCCCCTTATCTCTAGACTTGATTTGATTTATTCAAAATTTTATATGAAAATTCAATTCTGAATTGGTCTGCAGCTAGTTGGCGTGTTGATTGCTAAATACAATTTATCAAACAACAGAATTAGAAATAATGGTCAACATAAAAATTATAGCTCTTTAAGTTCTCTTTCTGGAGTATATTGAATCATCATATCTAAGTTTCTATAGCGAAAGTTATGCTCAAAATGCTAAAGGTATCCAGTCTAAATTTGAGCCTAAATTGATTTAGAACTCTGAGTTTAATTGAATTTTTATCCTTATCTCCAAATACGATTGCTTCATCTCATCTGCTGATCTTCTCTCTATCTATTTATCATCTTGAATTTAGACATTAAGATAAGTGAGTTGTAGGAATTATTACAGAATAATGTAGGAATGCAGTAACAATTATGCAATATATGTGTCCAAACACACCCCCACACCTATCTTTTACTCGTCCTCAAGCACAACAAAGAGAAAAGAAAAACTAAACTGACCTACACGGTTGCACTTAACACGTCCAACAAGCCATTAAACCTCTAAGTTAATCCTAGAGGACAAGTTTTGTCTTGTGAGAGTTTTTAGTGGATTACACTGACAAAGTCCATAAAGGGAAAGAAATAAATATTTAGTATTTTTGAAAATGTATTTTGAAAAAAAGAGAGAATATTTGAAGTATTTTTATAAGACTTAAGCAATTTATAAGTTATAGGAGCACCAAACTATTCATCCCTAGAATTAGTCTCTATTTAAAGACTTGTTATCAATCAAGATTAGGAATAAAATTATATTCTTATCTAGTCTATTATTTTACCCTAAGTCATATGCATCTTGTGACCGTAAATATTTTAACTATGGGTTTTTTTTAACTCTAACTCTTATGTCTTATTTATGTATATATTGGTGATAATATTCTTTAGCTCTCTTAGTCTTTCCAATTTGTCCATGTAACTGAAATCACCTAGAGGGGGGGTGAATAGGTGATTATGCTAATCAATGCACCAATTTAAAAAATGAGATGATGCAATGATCACTCAAAGCAAGATTAGAAGCTGAATACCCCGTGAAGGGCTCTGAACTCCTTCCTCGTGATTCCTCTAAATAAGAGTTTGAGGTGCGCAATGCAATCTTGTTGTGAGAGTATTGATCGACAATATAAGAATGAATGGAAAGCAAGTAAATAAAATAAGTAAACCAATCGCAAACACAGAGATTTGTTTCGAGGTTCGAGCATCCAGCTCTACGTCCCCGCCTTCACCCAGAAGGATTCCGATCCACTAGAACTTCCACAAAGGATTACAACCATTAGGGAGTACCCAACTCCTCAATCACACTCCTCTAATCCAGAGGAGTGGAGCCACAAATACAATAATCACTTGGTGATCAAAAGACCACAAACTCTCCTTTGAAAAACTTTTCTTTATAAAAAATCTAGAGAATAATATATAAGATTGAAGCTCAAGTTTTGTAAGTGAAAAATAAAACAAAGTTGAAGAGAGTTTAGAATCAAAAACTTCAGAGAAAAATCAGAATTTTGAGCACAAAAACTGAGAGCAAAACTTCTTTTAAAGAGACTCAAGCTTTGATTGCTTTTTGCAAAATTGTTGTTATTCACCTCAACCCTAATCACCCCTATTTATAGGATAAAGGTAGGGATTTAAAGGTAAACTATAATTTTGATTAAACAGGAAAGATTAGACCCAAAACCAGCCATAAACCTCGTTTAAAGAATAAAAACACGTTTTAAAACGTGTTTAAAAAAACTAGCTGTTTAGGCTGAGAAAACGCTCACGGTTGACCGGCCGGTCGACCGGTTTTCAAAAGTATTTGACCGTTGCCAGCCCACAGTCGACCGCCCGGCTGACCGTCCCAAACAGAAACTAGGGTGCTTTCAGTCGACCGAAGCTCGGTTGACCGATATGGGGTCCGGTCGACCGCCCGATCGACCGGGTAACGTGCACACATGCACGCACCCAACGGTCAGAACTACGGTCGACCGCTCGGTCGACCATTCTGACCTGAAACAGAGCCGGTCGACCGTCCGGTCGACCGCAACAGGTCAAAATAGTTTATTTTGAAAAATATTTTTGAAGACAAGTTAATTTTCAAAAATTTATTTTGTCAAGACTAAGTACACTACATAAAATAGAGTTTGCAAATACTGAAATAGACATATTAAAATATTTTATACAAGAGAAAAATAATAATCTTTTGAAAATCAAGTGCAATTTTGTGTGTGTGGCAAGTTTGAGCTTCAACACTATACACTATTCTTTAACAAACTAAAAATATAAAAACTAAAGGAACAAGTCTCTGAACCATGTTGCCGAGCTAGAGCCTCCTCTCCTATAAAAGAGTTCTCTTGCGCCATCAACCTATCAACATGCTTTTAGCGCAATTAACCTTGCAATATGCTTGAGCCATCAATACTTATTCAAACCTGAAACTCATTCTAAAATAACTTATTAGTACCAAATAGCTTCTAAGTGTTTTGTTATCATCAAAACTTCTACAAATAGAGAGTGTAACCTTTTGGGCCAACAATCTCCCCCTTTTTGATGATGACAAAACATATAAGGTATAATACAAGATATAGAAGGGAGGTAAAAACTCCCCCTCAAATGATACTCTATTATCAAGTATAAAATATGAAACATGAACATATAAAAAACAATATGAGTTAAACATGTACAACACATTAAACCAAAACATGAAACCACAAATACTCCTCCCCCTTTTTGTCATACATCAAAAAGGGTTAGGAAACAACCAATAAACAATATATGCATAAACATGCATATATGCATGCATAAACTCAAATATCTCTTCCTCTTTTTGTCAATTCATCAACAAAGGGGCTAAGGAAAAAACAATCAATTATCATATCATCAAATCTTAAAGATCAAAACTTAAGTTTTTTTATACCAATTTAAAATTTTTGATAAACATATTGATACCAATTAAAAAATATTGATACTAATTAAAGGTAAAAACTAAATTTTTAGATAAACACTAAAATCATTTTGCAATAAGGATACGAAATAGAGAATATTACCAATTTAAGATCATTGATACTAATATTGAAAATGTTAGCATATATCAAACCAAAGTATTTTACATCATAAATGATGGGAGTAAGATACCAATTTAAAATGAAAACTGATACAAATTGAAAATACAACCAATACCAATTTTACATAAAACCAATTTACAAACAAGAATTTTCTCCCCCTTTATGAAATACTAAAAGAAACAATGTATAAGCTTGTAATAGATACTAATTAAAAATATTTGACATGATGAACTAAATCAAGCTTAGCAAATATAATTTGTGCTTTTTCAAATTTTTTAAAGACATGTGAAACAAGCACAATCAAATCATATATATGTATGTACCAATTGAAATATGAGGGATATATAGAAAATACATATGAGTATACAAATATATGAAATATCAATTTTGATACCAATAGAAATATAATGAGGATCAAGTGTATAACTCAAACCTACCACCCTTATCATGCACAAGTTTAAAGATATACAAGAAGGGTATACAAGGCTTGGTCGCCCATCCAACCGCCCTTAGAAGGTAGGAGTTTTTAAAAATCATGATTTGAAAGTAAATATGCATAGTTTGAAAACTCTACTATTTGAAGAATAGAAACTAGTTTTAAAGATATTTTTAAAAACTACTAAGAAATCCTTTAAAATATGAAACCAAATCATACATCTCATGAAAAATATGAAAATCACATAATAATTGACACTCAAAGTCTATAAAGCACATATAAGCTCATGAAAATTAAGTCACGAGTAAACACTAAATATAGAGTGTAAGAATCATGAAATCAACAAAATCATGAAAATAAGGCATTTGAGCTCAAATCAAATTCCTTTACAAACATGAAAAACATAAAAGTTTAATTTTCATCAAACAAAACAAACCTCAAGACATATGTATATTTGTATAAACTAGAGTATACATACTTATCGAAGCATAAACGAGTCTACAACAGTATATTGCATGAAGGCAAGTGGCTTAAGGATGTACATGTATATCTAAAGTTTAGACAAAAGTAACATATACATGAAGCTAACACGTTATCATGAAACCTTGTGCAAAAATAGAAAATACAAGTGTAAATGAGAGAATCATCAAAACTAGGCTATACAAGTACATGTAATGAGTACAAGTGAGCAATGAAGTACAAACACATAATAACCAAGTGTAGCTCACTATTTGTACAAATATATACACAAGTTTTAATGAAAACTATATTTAAACAAGTAATCAAAATCATGAAGTACAAAATCAAACACATAAACCAAAACATGAATCTAAACATGATCAATCATAATGAGCATTGAAGCCAAAACATACTAAAAACATTTATATGAAAGCATGTGAATAAAATAGGAGTTAGAGATTATTACCAAAACCAATAGGGTAATCGCTTAATCTCCAAACCAAGATGGTCCTCCCACCAAACTCCCCTGAAAGTGATGCATCCAAAAGTGTCACCGTTTAGCTCGAAACGCATTCACCTCAAGGCACAAACAACTTTCACGTCATGTGAGAGCCCACACCTACATCAAATAGACTAGGAGTGAATTTTGGTACCCATATTTTCTTGGGTCCTAATACGTTAGTGTTTCAAACCCAAACATGATTATTCATACTATTTATATGATCATAACAAAATTTAGCTAAATGACCATTCCGGCCACAAAAAGTACATTTATAAATTCTTTCATATTTAAAAGCATAATGAGCATGTGGTTTATAAACATGTGATTTGTGACCATAGGGTGTTTTAGCATGATTAACATGTGATGTGTTGGCATAATGAACATGTGGAGTTTTAGCATGTGATGGTTTATCATGTTGAACATGTGAAGTGTGCATATGTTTCTTTGAAAACATTTCTTCTAATTTAGTATTGTTAAATGCACATTCTTTTAAAACATTTTCTAAATCATTTATTTTAGTTTTTAACATAAAAATCTCATTTTCATCAATTTTAGGATATTTAGCTTTGCATGCAACTCTATAGGCATCAAAATCTCCTTGTGTTGAAATAAGAGTAGAAGATAATTCATCCTTTTCTTTTAAACAAATAGCAATTTGATTTTTAAGCATTTCATTTTCCCTTTTCAGTTTTAAACAATCTTCCTTTTTAGCATCAAAACTTTCTGAAAGTTCAATGAAAGCTTGTAATAACAATTCTTTTCTTATTTCACTATCATCATATGGTTCGATAGTTACCTTAGGTGTGATTGCCATGAAATGCACATTGGCCGTATCAACTTCATCTTCGGGTTCACTTTCCGAGTCCCAAGTAGCTTTGTACACCTTCTTTTCAAACAGCTTCTTTTGCTTCAAGAAGGAAGATATCTTTTTCTTGAAATCTGGACAATCGACCATCTTTACTAGTGTATGAATGAAGATATGAAAATAGTGATTAGCAATTTATAGGATCTCTCTAAGGATGTGAAGCTAAAAACTAGAGTCCTAGCTTTGATACCAATTGAAATCACCTAGAGGGGGGTGAATAGGTGATTATGCTAATCAATGCACAAATTTAAAAAATGAGATGATGCAACGATCACTCAAAGTAAGATTAGAAGCCGAATACCCCGTGAATGGCTCTGAACTCCTTCCTCGTGATTCCTCTAAATAAGAGTTTGAGGTGCGCAATGCAATCTTGTTGTGAGAGTATTGATCGACAATATAAGAATGAATGGAAAGCAAGTAAATAAAACAAGTAAACCAATCGCAAACACAGAGATATGTTTCGAGGTTCGAGCACCCAGCTCTATGTCCCCGCCTTCACCCAGAAGGTTTTTCGATCCACTAGAACTTTCACAAAGGATTACAACCACTAGGGAGTACCCAACTCCTCAATCACACTCCTCTAGTCCAAAGGAGTGGAGCCACAAATACAATAATCACTTGGTGATCAAAATTACACAAACTCTCTTTTAAAAAACTTTTCTTTACAAAAACCCTAGAGAATAATATATAAGATTGAAGCTCAAGTTTTGTAAGTGAAAATAAAACAAAGTTGAAGAGAGTTTAGAATCAAAAACTTCAGAGAAAAATAAAAATTTTAAGTACAAAAACTGAGAGCAAAACTTCTTTTAAAGAGACTCAAGCTTTGATTGCTTTTTGCAAAAATTGTTGTTATTCACCTCAACCCTAATCACCCCTATTTATAGGATAAAGGTAGGGATTTAAAGGTAAACTATAATTTTGATTAAACAGGAAAGATTAGACCCAAAACCAGCCATAAACCTCATTTGAAGAATAAAATACGTTTTAAAACGTGTTTAAAAACACTAGCCGTTTAGGCTGAGAAAACGCTTACGGTCAACCAGCCGGTCGACCGGTTTTCAAAAGTATTTGACCGTTGTCAGCCCACGGTCGACCGCCCGGTCGACCGTCCCAAACAAAAACTAGGGTGCTTTCAGTCGGTCGAAGCTTGGTCGACCGATATGGGGGTCCGGTCGACCGCCCAGTCGACCGGGTAACGTGCACACATGCATGCACCCAACGGTCAGAACTGCGGTCGACCGTTCTGACCTGAAACAGAGCCGGTCGACCGTTTGGTCGACCGCAACAGGTCAAAGCAGTTTATTTTGAAAAATATTTTTGAAGACAAGTTAATTTTCAAAAATTTATTTTGTCAAGACTAAGTATACTACATAAAATAGAGTTTGCAAATACTGAAATAGACATATTAAAATATTTTATACAAGAGAAAAACAATAATCTTTTTGAAAATCATGTGCAATTTTGTGTGTGTGGCAAGTTTGAGCTTCAACACTATACACTATCCTTTAACAAACTAAAAATATAAAAACTAAAGGAAGAAGTCTCTGAACCACGTTACCGAGCTAGAGCCTCCTCTCCTATAAAAGAGTTCTCTTGCGCCATCAACCTATCAACATGCTTTTAGCGCAATTAACCTTGCAATATGCTTGAAGCCATTAATACTTGTTCAAACCTAAAAACTCATTCTAAAATAACTTATTAGTACCAAATAGCTTCTATATGTTTTGTTATCATCAAAACTTATACAAATAGAGAGTGTAATCTTTTGGGCCAACAGTAACGAGCCGTACAAACCAGATGGTCTTAGGGCACCTGGTGAGAAACACCCGAAGGACTTAAGAACTCGAGTAAATAAGGCCACAAAACTGAGGATTTTATTTATTATTTGGACCACTTTTAGGCGGAATACTTATGTTTTATGAGGCACACATACTCAGCTTAATCAGAGAATTTTTGATATATATATATATATATATATTTCCTTTTCTTATAAGGTATAAGAATCTTTGTTTTTGAACCCTAAGCGTATAAGTGTATAAAGTAAGCATATTTCATCAAGGTAAATATCAAAACTAAATTATTTTTTTAATTTTTCTTCTTAATCTAAGAAATCAAACAAATATTCTTATTTCAACTAAGTAAAAGAAATCCTAATTATGATTCTCCTATTCCTTAAAATTAACTTAATTTCTTATAGAAAAAAGTCAAAGTGTTATTTTTCTTTTCAAAAAATTTTAAAAAAGGATATATATTAGTAAAACCTAAGTTAGTATGCTAGTAAACCCTCCCCCATACCTAACTCATGCATTGTCCTTAATGTATGAATGAAATGCAATAATACATGAAAAAGGTGAAAGAGAAGAAAAATTGTCACCTCATGGTGGTGGTTCCGATGGTGGTCTCATTGGGCCAAGCATTTCTGCCCAATCTAGATACTATGGATTTTTATGGAACCCACCATTCATGACCTCTTTCCTATTAACATTTTTATACTCCTCAATATGAATAGGATCATGCAAGATCGTAGTATGAAATTTTTCCCAGTTATATGACCAATCTTGGGATATCATCACGGAGTCATATTGATCTAAATCTTGGTCCAACAATGAAATATGATTTTGTGCATTTGGGCTTAACAATGAAAAGAATGGGAACCGATACTGACTCGGGGATAAAACTCAAATCAAGTTTAAGTTCGAGAGTCAAAGTTAGTTCATGAGTTTGGTCCAAATCATAGAATTGAAATTCACACATATTTCCCAACAATAGAATGTGACTATTCAAAATTGATGGTTCATGTTTAAGCTCTATTGGGATAGGAATCAGTATTGGCTTCAGAATTGGGTCCAAATCGAGTAAGGATCGGGAGTCAGTATAGATTCAAAAAGTGAAACTGAATCACAACATTGGGAATCAGTGTCACATTCATCTTCATGTTCAATCTCATTGAAATGAAAACTTATTAAATTGTCAATGGGTTGGTATTGGTCAAGTTCAAAGTTTTATGATAAAATTGAATTTTAGTTAAAATCTCCAAGATACCATGATTCTTCGTCAATATGGCTAGGAGAATCAGAATGGTCAAAAAAATGTTAGGTAAAGTTTCCTTATTTCTATCATTGATTGTGTTAACCAAATGACTCACTTTTATTTCTAGCTTATTGATAATTGGGTAACATTATTTTCGGACTGAATCAGGTCTTTCATACTCTTTTCTAAGTCTATAGGTTCTTCTTGTTGTGGTTGGACTTGGAATTTCTAGAAAGGATCTTGGATTTGGGAATTGTTTGGGAGAATTGAGTTCTCTATGATTTGTATTTGTCGTATGAACACAAGGAAGGCTTCAAAACTATTTTCTAAAGAAGATTTTTCTTCTATAGGTTGGTGTTGGTATGGAGTATATGAAGCCATTTGTTGGTAAAGTTATTGATAGTAAGACTCTGGGAAGTTGTATCCCCACTGACTCAGTGAAGAGTGATTATAATTATCCCAATCTTGTTCATAACACTGAGATTGGGGCATATATTGATTAGGATAAGACTAATCTGGTATACTTGGTTAAAGTTATGAAATGCCAGGTTGGTAATATCTGAATTGAAAGAGGTTGGGTGAAATATGGATTTGAGTTATAACCAGAATAATAATAATTATAATCTATTTTCACGAGAACAAACAAAAACTAACAAATAAACAAACAAGAAAACAAAAAAAATCTAGCCTATGTTAGGGTAGATTTTAGACCTAGACAACTCCTAACTGGTTGACTGGCTACCGGAGGTATATTGCAGCAATCTGATCACAAGTTAATTGGCCAGGTAGGGGCAAGACCAGTGGGAGGTATCCGTGCCTAAGCAACAGGCCTAATTATGCCAAACCACTGTTCTTTGAGGTTTTGCCTCTCAATCCCAAACCTTAGACACCGATTTTGATAAGAGTCAAATTCTAACAATTTTTCCTTAGTCAATCCCTATTTGAGTCCGAGATATCCCTAGGAGTCTACTCAATTTTAATTAGGCTGGTTAGTGAGTGAGGAGATGATTTTTGAGCTAAGGAAGGGTAATGACTTTTTCACCTTATATTTTTTTTAACTTATTATGCCCTTAGATCGTTTTCATGCTCATGTACAAGTATATAGCAAAAGTAACATCCAAGCAATATAACATACAAGTGTGTTTCCTAAACTATATGCTATGCAAATGTACCTTTTTCTCCAGCACTCTTCAATAGTAATTTAAAAGAAATGAAATAGACAAATACCCTAAAATGCAAAGTCTAAACTGTTTTTAAAATAAACAAACAACAATATTACTGTTGAGGTTAGAACAGTGTGCAAATTATATTAAACAACTGGAGTAGCTAAATCCTTGAATTTCAAGCAACCTGCAAGAAACTACAGTTAGTAGTTCACCACAGTTGTGGGCTCTGATGCTCGGCCTTCTTGGATAGAGGTTCAGAGTAGCAATATGTCCATTACTACTCCAGTTTTCAATTATTAGCCCCTGCACATAAAACAAAGAAGAAAAGTTAACGGTTGAATGTAAATCAAAAAGTATAAAACTTACCGTCCCTCTCCGGCAATAGCGCTAAAATTTTGATCGAGCCAAACCTGCACAAAAATATAGAAGCTTAAAATAGTGCTAGGTCCTCAATACTATAGTGTAGCCTAGGGCTAACGGGTCGTGATCCACAGGGAGAAACAACAATAAAAGCGTTGTGTAAGTCTTCTTCCTAAGTTACTACACCAGTTAAAGATCTTCTTTGTTTTAAAAGAAAAAAATAGTTGAAGCTGAGTTAAGTTAAAAAATTCCAAGAGAAAGAAGAAGACGATTTTGTTGTTTTGACTAAGTTAAAAAAGAGGAAATAAACAAGAAAATAAAGAACATACCTTGGAGTAATTAAAAAAAGTAAGTGATCAATTGAGTTGAGTAATGATGAAGAGAAGTAGGATAGTTCCATTAGCTGTCACTCTCAACATTACTATTCTTAAAAAAGATTATATCAGTGTCTCTCTAAAGATAATTCTCTCTTTCTTATCAGTCATGAAACTCTCCCTAATCCAAGCTATAAAGGAGGCACAATTAAAAAGAAAGCATAAAGGAAGAAGATAAAAGTAAATAAAGCAACTAAACTAACTAAAGCAAACAAAAGAACTAAATTGAAAAGAACACAAGAATCTTTATTGAAGCTGTCATCATCAATTACAAGCACTCCGTCTTCTCTCTATAATTCTCTCTCAAACTGAAAATACAATAGACAAAGAAACTCCTAACCCTAAAATTTTCTCCAAAGTTGTGCTATAGAGTCCTCCCTTTAGAGTTATGCTGAGAAGATGTAGTGATTTTCCCTATACTCTACTCCTCTATTTATAGTAGAAGCAGTGGATAGACTCCCAGTAGAAGTTGTGCAACTATATTTAGAACTTGAACTTGAACTTTGGATATTAAGATAATATCCTATATCTTGACCTGAGGAGCAAGCTATTATCAATTTCTGAATTTGAATCCTCCTCTTATCTCCAAACTTGATTTGATTTATTCAGAATTTTTTTGTGAAAATTGAATTCTGAATTGGTCTGCATCTAATCGGTGTACTGATTGCTGAATATGACTCATCAAAAGATAGAATTAGAAATAATAGTTTACAAAAGAATTATATTTCTTTAAGTCCTCTTTCTGGAGTATCTTGAATCATTAGATTTGAGTTTCTGTAGCGAAAGTTATGGTCAAAATGCTAAAAGATATCTAGTCTTAATTCGAGTCTAAATTGATTTAAAACTTCAAATTTAATTTAATTTTCCTCCTTATCTCCAATTATGATTGCTTCATCTCATCCATTCATCTCTCTCTATCAATTTATTCTCTTGAATTTAGGCATTAAGACAAGTGAGTTGTAGGAATTATTACAGAATAAATGTAGGAATGCAGTAACAATTATGCAATATATGTGTCCAAACAGGAATCACCAATCTTTAGGTTCAAGACTTGTCGAAGTCTCAAGAACTTCTTTAACTTGAAGGTCTCTTGGAGTTGTACTATCGTCGAGGGCGAATTTGAAGCATTACAAGTCACGATTGTAGAAAAGTATTCACTTCGTGGCTCCAGCTGGAAGGACCAATGAAGCAGTGAGCGATGTCAGTGCGTCTGCATGCGCATTTTGCTGACATGGTACATGGTCAATGTAGAAGATTTTAAACTTCTCTGCTATGTCAATGGTCACGTTGTGATAGGGCACCAAGTCTTCATGTTGGACTTCGTACTCCCTACGAATCGGGTTGACGATGAGCTTTGAGTCACCTTATGCTTCAAGATTTTTAACTTCAATCTCTTCAACAAGTTGCATCCCGATCAAAGAGCATTGTATTCTGAGACGTTGTTGGAATATGGCTCAGTTAATGAGAATGCACGAGGGATCACATAATTATATGGGATAATTATATGGGATAATGAGTACTACCCTCACACCTGTGATGATATTTCCCTCGGGATTTGTCCTTGATGCTCCATCAAAGAATAGTTGCCATACTTGTTCTTCTGAGGAGGAGGTGTTAATCAAGTTAACTTCTACAATCTCATCTGGGAGATCATTATAAAGTTTTAAAGTTTCTGGGACTAGGTGATCGGCCAGAAAATCTGCCACAGCTTGTCCCTTGATTGCCTTTTGTGGCGTGAATTGTATCTCGTATTATGAGAGCAATATGGCCCATTTTGCTAATCTACAATTCAGCGAAGATGATCTTATCATGAGCATTGCAAGGGATTAACTATGGAGATAACGTGAATGTGTTGCCCCATAAGGTAGTGTCGCATTTTTTGGATGGCAAAAACTAATGCTAAACATTCGTTCTCGATTGGGTCGTAACTGTGTTGCCCCAATCATTATTTTACTTAATAGTAGATTGTCTGTTCGTGGTTTTGATCATTGTTTTGAGCTAGTAAAGCTCCCAAGGAATGATCCATCACTTGAACATATAACAGAAAAGATTTTTTCTGATACTGGAGCTACCAAAAGGGTGGGTGTGTGAGATACTCTTTGATCTTTTCGAATGCTTCTTGGCAAGCATTGTCCCAAATGAATGAGACTCCCTTCTTCATTAATTTGGTGAAGGGTTGGCAGCATCCTGAAAAAGATTTGATATAAATCTCCAGATATATGACAATCATCCCTGTAAGCCTCTGAGTTTTTTAAGATTTCTTAGAGGTTGCATCTCTTGGACAGGATAGATTTTATCTGGATCCAGGTGAATTCCTTTGGATATAACAACAAATCCAAGGAATTTGTCACTGGCTACCCACAAGAAGGACTTGGTTGGGTTCAACTTCACTGGTGAGCCCGCATGATATCAAACACTTTCTTTAGGTTTGCAGATGATCGCCTTTGTCATGGCTTTTCACAGCAATATCATCGACATAGTATTCTACGGTGTTGCATATATGCTCATGGAAGATCGCATTCATAGCGCGTTGATATGTCACACCAGCATTCTTCAAGCCAAAGGGCATTATTGTGTAACAGTATACTCTAAAGGACGTCCTTAAAGATGTATGCTATTTTTAGGGTACATCTTTATTTTGTTATACCCTGAGAAGCCATCCATAAAAGACATCCTCTCAAAATCGCATGTATTATCAATCATAACGTCCATGATTTGGAGAGAGAATAAACTTTTGGACAAGTGACATTTAGATCACGATAGTCGATGCAAATCTGGATCCTTGCATTCTTTTGGAACGGGCACTATATTGGCCACCAAATCAGGAAGTTGCTCTTCCCTGATGAAACCAGAGTCTATAAGCTTCTTTTTTGACTTCTAATTTGATTGCTTCCATGATCTCAGGACCGTACCGTCATTGTTATTGTTTGACTGGCTTGCATCTAGGTTGATGTTGAGATGATACATAGCAATTTGGGGATCGAGCCCGGGCATGTCATCATAATTCCAAGTGAAGACATCTCTATACTCTCGTACGAGATGCGTCAAGTCTTCTTTCTCGAAAGGTGACAAGCTCTCACTTATGATGATAGGCTTGGAGCTAGCCTCATCTCCAAGACTTATCTAAGTCATTTTTATCCTCAGTGCGCGGTTTGCGTTGTTCAAAGCGTACATCCCAAAGAGTATTTAAGTGTTAATCCATGGATTTGAGTCCAACTAGACTTATTCTTCAGATTTAAAGGTATCTTCTTCGTCATCTTCTAGATATCTGGTTGATACCATGTTAACTGAGAGACTTTTGAAGATATCATTGACACTGATATCTGAGTCCCACAATGATGTGGCTGATGAACTGTCATGAAAGACCTCTTTTTCAGACTTAGGATCTGATGAGATTGGCATAGATACATAACCGAGTTCTCTTCGGGTCTTATGATAGTAATCGGGGTCTTTGTGTTTAGGTACAAATGGACAAAATAGTGCTCGCTTTCCTTTACCGAAATTAAGGTCCAATACTTTGGTAGGAGAATACCCCATTATTTCCATCATGTGATGCGACTTTTAGTCATAATGGAAAATTATGGAGACTCAGACCCACGCCCTTAGCTTTCACAAGCTATGGGTTCAGACTTTATCCTTCCAAATAGAAGTGGCATTTGACTTTTCCAGTTGGCTGGTACATCAAAGAGAGGATTGTATGCATCTTCGATCTTTTCGCGTACCATAAGGGATGACTTTATTGGTGTACGCAATAATGTCAGGGTATTCATTACTGACCAAGGATCACTGTCTATTTTAGTAGTAATATGTGACGGTATAGAGTCAGAAGCAAATGCAAAAAAGTAAGACAAATCTAAATTTTTATTGATAAACTACTCGCTTTCAATATTGGCGGCGGTATCGAAATCGAGTTTTTTAATGCTCGTTACAAGGGAATTTTTATTTCCCAGAGACACTCACTGGCTCCGTATCTACTTCGTTACTAGAGTCAAGTTCTTTCGGGTGTGGATTCTCATCAACCTTAAGAGAATCCTAATAAAGGAGGGAATCAGTGAAGTAATTCTCAACCCCCTTGAACGGATGTCTTTCAGCAATCAACATTCTCACTTTTCTCTCTTTATCAGATTATTTCATTACTTGATGAAGAGCAGATGGGACGATGGAGTTGCAATGAATCCACGGTCATCCTAGCAGCAGATTGTACGAGATGTCACCGTCAATGACATAACATGTCACCTCAGATTTTAGGTCCCCAATTTGACACTTGAGCTTGATTTTCCCCATTGGCCCGCGTACCATTGGCACTGAAGCTATAGATGATTATCTGAGTGGCGTTTAATTGATGGGCGGGGATCCCCAAATGCTGCATGACCCTGCAGGGCATAATGCTCAACACGGATCCCTGATCAACCTGAATACGACTCACTTCAGATGATCCAATATACCCTATATAATATAGGGGTCTATCATGTTTTTCTTTGACTTTCATGTTTTCTGGGGTGAAGGTTATGCAGAAAACTGCTTCGAGGTGTGGTGGTAATGATTGCCTTCTTTCTCTGCACATATAGCAGGAATCTGGGCCATGAAAATCTATGCATCTGCTAATGCTTCTCTTAAGGCATCCCTTGTAGACTTGTAAAGCCTTAAGAGCTCATAAAAGTGATTCGATCAAGGATGTTGGCTAGTTAAGCCATGACATCAAAATGGAAGAGAGTTGATGGTCTCACACCATCTTCTGAAGAGCTTTGACATATCGAAGCTTTTTCTATTTCTCTATGGATGGCCTTTTGGACTATTTGATTGCCTCCTCAGCTGGCTGGGGGGAGTCTACTATTGGCTCATTGTACTGTTTCAAGTATTGCTTGTTGGACCGAGTCTTCAATGTGAGAGATGTACTTGTGTCAGCAGCCAAGGCGGACTCCTCATCTCCTGAACTTGTAAGGGAGGTGACATCTTCTTTGGTTTCTCTTGTAGAGATACTTGATTGCCAAAAAACAAAGATAAATTAAAGAGTTAAAAGGATGTTATTTGAATATCGGTTAAATCTCTATCTTTGCAATTTAACCATGGTAGCAAGGGCTATGCGGGTCGAATCCATAGGGAGGAATGCGATAGAAGCTTTTCGGTATCTCCTTAAACACTAAACTGGTTAAGTATTCTTCTAAGAAAAAAAAACTCAATTATTAAGTGTTAAAATATAAAGAAGAATATGAAATTTGGAGAGTAATCTTGGGTTTTAGAAAAGAGTTAAAAAAATATGACCTACTAATCGTCTACCACCACTAGCTTACTAATCTATGCAAGAATTTACTTCACTTTAGATCATAAAAGTTATATCTTAGAGCTGCCTTAAATTCAAGAAAGATACATAGGATAAAAACTAAATCCTATTTGAAATAATCACTAACCATGACCTAATATTAAACTATCAAAGCCTTCTAAGCATAGAATAAGAAGAATAATTAAGATTCAACATTAAACTATCAAAGTTATCTGAGTATAGAATAAGAAAAACCATTGAAAAGGATTAATATATATGGATTTAACTAGTCATCATGTGCCTTCAAGAACTTTAACTAATCCAAGGGTTAAGCATGCATATAGTCCAATCAGTTATTTCAACCTAGAATTAGATGTAGTGGTGGAGAGATTAGTAAGTCATGAAAAAAGATTAGCTACTCATGATGAAAACTAAAGAAAGCATGGTAGATGAGAAAGCAAGTAAATAAAGCAAGTAAATAAAGATAAATTAGAAAGAAAAACCTTATTATTGATGCTGTAAGCTTCAATTACAAAGAGCCTCCTTCTCTTTACAAAGCTTGAACTATAAGTAGAACTAGAACTAAAATCTAAAACATAAAAATTACAATAGAAATTCGGAAAAAAAAAACTAAAGAAAAATCCTAAGTTATGATCTTTGATATGGAGATATTTCATAATGAGAGATTTCAGCTCTTTAAATAGGCCTCAAATCTAATCACAATAGGATACAAATTAAAAGGTTTCCTAATTCAATAGGGAATTCAGTCCTGAATAAGTAGGCATGTTGTTTTCTGAATATGACTTATCCGACGGCTGAATTTGACATAGAGATAAAGAGAAGAATTTTAGTCTTTCAAGTCTTCTTTCTGTAGTATCTTGAATCATCGGATTGGAACATCTGTAGCAAATGTTATGATCTGAATACTAAAGAGTGTACAGTCTAAATCTGAGTCTGAATTGATTTTGAACTCCATTTAATTTAAATTATCCTCCTTATTCCTTATAGAATTAGCTTTATCTCATTCATCTTCTAGGACTTTATCTTCTGAATTTGAACTTGAATTTAGGAGATGAAGAATAATCCTTTCCTCCTTTAGATTCATTTAATTTAAAATCCAACTTTAGATAGGATTAGTAATAAAATGAAGCTTCTTGTATCTTTTCCTCTAATTTAAGTAACTACATACCATAATCAAAAAAGGGTTAATAGCATTAATTAATAAAGGAATGATCAAGGATATATGTGTAAAAATGATGATAAAAATGCAATTTTGGAGTATAATCACACCCCACACTTATCTTTTGATCATCCTCGAGCAAACCATAGGTACCTTCCTGCTTGTGACAGTCGTCCACTGCTGGCTTTTGACAATGTTAGGATGGACCCACATTGTCTCTTGATTAGTCTCTAATTTTGCATAATTTTCATCATATTCTCATATTTATTTGATGTAAAATTCTGCTAATAAAGTTTTGCTTGCTTGATCCTAGGTCCATGGTGTGCATATGAAGAAGAAGACCCTAAATCACCAATTAAGGGGTGATTAAAGGCCTACCAAATAGCCATTAACTTTAGGGAAGAGATTTTGTCAGCTCAGGGCATCAAATCATGAATCCAGGAGATCCACCAGACGGGAGGCAGACGGGACGACACCTAGCAGGAAGCCAGGTACGTGGCCGCGTTTCTGCGGCAATACTGGCGCGCGCACGCCCGGGCTTTGGGGCATGGGTCACCCCCTGATGCCATTTCCCCTGGTGCCTATAAATACCCCCTTAGAGGTCTTCAGTTGGAGATATCCAGAGAAGAGAGTTGTATTTTGTTGCTTTGTTAGGAGTTGTAGTTGTTATTGTTCTTCTTCTTCTAGTTTTAGTTTTAGCCATTAGAGTGAAAGAGAGAGAGAGTGTGTAAGAGTTATATTTGAAGGGTGACAAGCTAATACAAGTAACTACTTCTCTTTCTTCCTTCAATTTACTTGTGCTTTACAATGGTTTTTTACTTTCTTGTTATAGTGTAACTTCCTTTCTCTCTACTTCTTTTCTTTTTTTGTTGTTTCTTTTCTTACCATGTCTAACTACCCCCCCATTGCATGGCTAACTAACTACTAAACCCACTAATCTCCAACAACTTGATTGATAACCCAAATGAGTCAATACTGTCAAACAAGCCTTGTGCAAACGAGAGCTATGACATCTTAAGACGAGGGTTTTAACTCTAACTTAGTTACAAGTTTTACCTTCTTATATTCATACTTAAAAGGTTTTTTGATGATCTATGGGTTTTGTACTTTGCTTGTTGTTGTAAGTTAGAGACTTTTCTTTTAACTTTGCCGATACTATTAGTGCACTCGTGTCTCCCGTATTCTCCACCTTCTATGGATCTTGATAAAGAAATGTTCGAGTTTTTATCGTGTAAGCTAAGTTATAGGAAGAACTTTACTCGATTTCCCACGTGAATAGTTCCAATGCATAAGGGTTAAGCTTGCTTATGATCCATCATGAGGCTACTCTTTAAGAAGTTAGGGATTAGTGGGAGCAATTAGTAGAAAGTTAGCCATGCACCTTTACCATTAGAAAGACCCACTTTTACAAACCAACAAATCATTTTCAAACAATTCTTGAAACAACTTATCTTCATTTCCAATTCTTTATTTGAAACAAAGAACTTTCTCTTTTCTTGAACGAAGTGAAATCACCTAGAGGGGGGGTGAATAGGTGATGGCTATATGAATTATGGCAATAATGCGGAATTTAAAAATTAACTTAACAATTAGCACAATACACAAATTCTTGCAAGTAATAGACAATATAAAAGTGCAAGTAATAAAGAGATAGAGTTTAGAGAGATTTGATCAAACGCAAACACAAGGAGTTATTTCCGAGGTTCGAGCCACGCTCTACGTCCCCGCCTTCACACTTGAAGGATTTCCACTATTGAGGATCCCACTGGATCAACAATACAAGGACACACTTGTCCGTCTCTCGTGATGCCGCAACACCACCTTGAGCACACTAGCTCGCCTTGAGGCCGATGCCTCTACAACTTCACTCAAGTAAGAAAGGAGTGATCAACACTTGATCACTTTACAAAAGCTCACTAAGCACAATCCTAGAACCAAATATGTAGATGTAGATATATGGGATTGTGTAGTGCTAAGCTAGAGAGAAGTAGAGATGTAGGCTTCAAGATGGGTGATTGGAATTTGGCTTTTGAGAGAAAATCTTGTCTAAAAGGAAGAGCTTGGAAATCTTTAGAAATCTCTTGTAAAATATTCTTGATGGCTCTAAAATTGTTTTGCAATGGTTGTCTCATCAATATGAGGTGACCCTCTATTTATAGGGGTCAAAAACAGCCTCACAAATTCGTTGATACCAAATCCCAAAAGAGAAAACAGCCAGAAAAAATAGCTGTTGAATCTGTCAGAACTTTTTGACAGAGTCCGTCGACCGGGTCGGTCGACCGCCAACGGTCAAAAATGTGACCGTTGGGGTTCATCGGTCGACCGGTCGGTCGACCGAAAACTCCTGTGAAAGCAAGTGTACATCGGTCGACCGGGTCGGTCGACCGATATAGACGTGCACAGTATTGTGCACATCGGTCGACCGGGCCGGTCGACCGGTCACTGTGAGTTCTGAAAAACAGAACTTCCAGAACCAGAAAATCTTGGGTTTTTGGTTTTGAGTCTTGAGTAGGATTTTTGGAACTTGTAAAAACATAGAGTATGAGCATGTGTCATACTTCTATCATGTTAAAATAGTTTGATAAAAATCCTTTTGATAGAAACTTGTTTTTCCATAAAATTGTTTTTCCAAAACTATTGTTTTTCTAAAAATCTTATTTCCAAAATATGTTCTCTTTAGATCTAAGTTAGAAAATGGAATTTGAAAATCTTTTTGAAGCCATGAACCTAACTAAGAGGTGTGTGTGTGTGTGATAATCCCATATCTCTACTTCTAATATCTAGCTTTGACAAAATATCTAAAATAAAAGTAAAAATACAACTCTTGTTTTTCTTTGTTGTCTTGGTCTTGTCTTGATCTTTACATCATCATCTTGATCCCAAAGCATCCTAGTTGTGCATAGCTTGGGAATCTTCATTTTTGCGGCGAACTCCAAATGTGGTTCTTTTAGCGGAGCAGTCAAAAACAACCTGTTAAATAACCTGAAATATTCTGAAACACAAATGTTAAATACATAACTAAATATATTTTGTTATCATCAAAATAACTGGGATAATGGCCTTTGGGCCAACAATCTCTCCCTTTTTGATGATGGCAAAACATATGTAGTTATCACAAAATATTTTGGGTAGAGACTTCAAATGAAGCTCCCCCTCAACACATGCATATATAGGAAAACACATATGTAAATGGTAAACACCATATTTCCATGCCAACAAATAATACCAAATACTCATGTCATAGAATAGATGAAGGAAATGAGTTCATACATGACATAAATAAGAGATACATAAAAACAAAAGATAACCATGTCCACAACACATGTCCACAACACATAAAAATACATGTCCAAAGTAAAAATAAATACTACATGTCCCAACAACAAATACTACATGTCCATCACAAAATATCCAAATACAAGCACAAACCAAACACAAATACTACAAAATATCTCTCTCAAAATAACTCTCCCCCTTTTTGACATCATCAAAAGGGGAGGTCACTCCTCAGCACCATCATCACACGTCATCGCCGTCTCCGTCATCATCACCACCTTCCTCTGAAGAAGCAACCTCCTCTGGATCCATGTCATCGACTCTGGTGCGCGGTGGTGGAACAGAAGAGTGAGCTCTGGGAGGAAATGGAGGACCGGTGGCTGGGAGTCGACAAGCAGTCGGAGTCCGATCAGGAACGAGCATGTCAAATTTGAGAAAAGGGCCTGAAACTGAACATCCACGAATCTCATGGAGTCAGCAAAATATGACATGTCGTTTCGGACCTCCGCCCGAAAAGCAGTGTCCTGAAGAGCACGAGCATCTAACTCTGCACGAATGGCTGCGTCGCGCTGCTCGGCCAAGGCCTGATGTGCCTCGAGCTGAGAGCGGACCTCCGAAGGGACAAGAGCAAGTAACTCAGGAGGAAATGCAGGTGCTGCAGAAGAAGAAGATCCTGGTGCTGAAGATGAGCCAGGACCAGCAGGAGGAAGATGTGGTTGCACAGGAGCGTGTCTACGCAGCTGAGCTTCCATCATCTTCAGGACAACTCCATTGATGTGGGTCAGGGGATTGGAAGGAGTTTCAGCGGAGAGATCAAAGTCAAGGGCCCTAAGAAGATGGGTGATAAGCATGCCGTAGGGCAAGCTTCTACCCGCAGTACGGATCTGATCAGAGCCCATATGAGACGCTATGACTCTAGGAAAATTTACCTTAATGCCTCGAAGAAGGCAAAAGATAATCAAAGGGACACAACCCCTAGCATGGCTATACTCACCATGTTTGGGGACAATGTTGAAGAAAATAATCTTAGTAAGGACCTGAGCAGTGAGAGTGTACCTACTCACAACCTCATTCCTTACTAGACCGGGGTTGTCATCCCCGTGGATCAAGGTAGAGGCGGTGAGCGCAGACTCACCGTCCGGGAATTCAAAGTCATGCAAATCATGAGAATACACATCTGCTTCACCAGTGGAGAGATGCAGAATCCTAGCAAATCGACCTATAGAAATGTCGATGTTTCTACCTAAAACCCTAGATGTGATCCGATTTCCATCGAATTCAAAATTGGCATAAAAGTAAGGAACAAGGGAGGTGTAGACTTGTTCCTTGATGGACAAGAACTCAACTAGATTGTTGTTTTGTAAGATTTGAGGATATCTAGATGTTCAAAATCCTGAATAGCTACAAATCTCCCTGAGTTGATATTTCTAGTGGAGAGATGGGAGTATCTATCAGCTGCAAGATCATTTATAAAGGGGCGAATGGGTCTAGGAGCTTGGGAGGAAGGTTGTGCAGCTTCCTTTCCCTTCTCAGTACGAGATCTCTTTGGCATGATAAATAAAAATTTGATTTTTAGGTGTAATCAAGTTTAGGGCACGATCTAGATGCTTAGAAACTTAGATTGATGACAATAGATAATAGATTCCTAAGCAAGAAATGGAAATTTAGAGTAAAAATCGGATTTTTACCTTAACAGAGAAAATCCAAAACCCTAGACTGAAAATCTTGAAATTCTCCGAATCTGGTGGTTGGATGATCCTGAAATCGAAGATCTGGAAGGAGAATGAGGAATTTGAGATGGGTTTTAAATTGATTTGGATTTGGTTGAGAGTTTGGAGAGAAATAAATTTTTGGAGAAAGGATGGGTGTCTCGGTTCGCTGAGAGAAGTGTGAGAGAGAGAGAGAGAGAAAAAGTGAAGAGAAAACACAGATATAGGGCAAAATACGACGATCGGTCGACCGGGTCGGTCGACCGAAACAAACCCGAGAGCTCTGTAACTATAGAGCGGTCGACCGGGTCGGTCGACCGATTTAACCCGAGAGCTCTGCAGGCAAGATCGGTCGACCGGGACACATAGTCGGTCGACCGATAACAGAAAAGAAATAAAAATTTCTTCTCAGGCAGAGTCGGTCGACCGGGGTTATATAGGTCGGTCGACCGGCTTTGCCTGAAATCTGTTATCAGCCCAAAAAAAATTTTAAAATAATTTGTAATCAAAATAGGTGTGATATATAAACATATAGGAATACACCAACAGGTTTTAAATCTTCATTAAGTTATTATAAGATCAAAATTCAAGCAATCCCTTTTAAATTTTATTTTTCATATTTAAACAAAGATTTTAAAGATGTTGAAGCCGAATACCCAGTGACGGGTTCTGAACTTCATCCTCTTGATTCCTCTTGAATGAGTTGAGGTGCGCAATTGCCATCTTTAAGGTGTTTGTTTAAATAGGAAATTTTTCAAATGTTTATTTTTATTTATGAAAATAATGTGTATATGTATACAAGTATATAATCACAAATAATAACCTATACATGTGGACATACATTAAACAAGGCATGAAACAAAGGATATGGAAGTTAACACAAGGCACATATACAACATGATAGAAAGGTAGTTCCTATACAAGCATATATCAATAGAGTACAAAAGCAAACTATCAATTCTATACATATGTATACATGACTAAAAATCAAAACTTAACATGGCATATACAATCATGATAGAGTTGCAAGTTTATACTAATCATGTATCAATGAGGCATAAAATTAAACTAGCAATCCTATAACAATTGTATATACAAATTAAACTCTTAAATGGAGATGTTACCAATTTACGGGCAATCTCCACAAATAAGTGCCTCCACGATAGCGATGCATGCATGATTTGTTCTTTAAGCTCCGATGCATCAACCACCCGGGCACCACCTCCTCCTAAGTCTTGGAGGGTGTAGATCCACCTATACCTGTATCATTTAAATTTGGTGGCTCTTTTGGTACCCAAATCTTAGTGGGTCCTTTGGGGTTAGGTCCAGGGCGAACCCAAACAAATTTATTCTTTACATTGTTCTTAGCATGGCAAAATTTTTCTAAATGGCCTTTGCGGCCACAATGTGTGCAAATATAAATTCTACCACTATTGTACATAAAAGCATGGTTATGTGTGCGTGCATGTTTATGTGTGGAGTGTTTATGATGAACATGTTTCCCTTGAGCTGCTCCCTTAGGAAATTTAGATGCAAGCTTGTTAAAATCAAATGCACACTTCTTTAAAGTTTTATCTAAAGAATCAACACGTTTTTGAATTTCAACAAAAACATTTTTATCACTAGAAATCATGGGGGTTTTTCCTTTATTAGCTACCTTATACTTATCAAAATCATTTTTCAATTTTTCAAAAGAACTAGATAACTCATTTTTCTCTTTTTCAATAATATTAATCTTATCTCTCAAAGACTCATTTTCCCTTTTTAACTTTTTATTATGAGATTGCGAAATCTCATATCTATGTTGTAATTCCTCAAAGAAATGTGCTAGTTCATCCATAGTGAGGTCATCATCATCAAGAGTGTTATCAAATGTTACCTTAGAAGCGTCGTCTCCTTGTGCCATGAAGCACATGTTGGCGGCGTCGTGCTCCTCTTCGGATTCCGACTCCGAATCATCCCATGTTGCGGCCAAGGCTTTCTTCTTTCTTTACCCATTCTTGGATGTGGTTGCTTGTAGAGCGGGCAATCGGCAATTAGGTGACCGATCTTCTTGCAATGAAAGCAAGGACCGGGTTCATCTCTTTTCTTCTCGTACCTTCCTTGAGGCTTCCCTCTTCGGAAGTTACTTTGTCGTCCCTTCTTGTAGAACATCTTGCCCACCTTCCGGATGAGCATGGCGAAGTCCTCATCGCAATCTTCCGATGAGTCATCCTCTTCGTGTATGGTAGGAGCGGCTTTGAAGGCAATTGTCTTCTTCTTTGGCGCCTCCCTCTCTTCTCTAACTTTCATCTCCATCTCATGCGTCTTGAGATTTCCGATGAAACCGGAGAAGTCCATCTCCTCTTTGTCATTAAGCTCCTTGAGTGTGGTCGCCTTGACTTCCCAAGCTTTGGGAAGAGCTCTAATCACCTTCCTTATCTTTTGATCATTATCAATCTTGTCGCCTAAGGAAGAAAGAGCATTAGTTATTTTTGTAAAACGGGTGAGCATGTCATCAATGCTCTCATTATCAAACATATAGAAATTCTCATATTGAGAACGTAGCAAGTCAACTTTGGCTCTCTTGACTTGAGACGTTCCCTCATGAGTCACAATGAGTATGTTCCAAACCTCAAATGCGGATTTACAATTTATTATGCGTGCAAGGTCATCTTCATTTAATGCTTGGGTCAATGCATATTGTGCCCTAGCATTAGCCTCATAGTCTTTGGAAGTATCCTCGGACCATGTGCTCTCATCACTAGTGGGTTCAATAAAATCTTTGGTTATAGCCCTAGCTACCCTAACTCCTAGGGATTTAAGGAAGAGATTCATTTTCACCTTCCAATGGGGAAGTTTAAACCATCAAACTTGGGTGGGGATTTAATGCTAGAAAAGTCCATGGATGCCATGAATGCACATGCAAATGTAAATGCAACACAAATGTATATAGCCAAATATGGATCTCCCTAAGGTGGTTAGACCTAAGTTGTAGGGTTAGGCTCTGATACCAATTGAAATCACCTAGAGGGGGGTGAATAGGTGATGGCTATATGAATTATGGCAATAATGCGGAATTTAAAAATTAACTTAACAATTAGCACAATACACAAATTCTTGCAAGTAGTAGACAATATAAAAGTGCAAGTAATAAAGAGATAGAGTTTAGAGAGATTTGATCAAACGCAAACACAAGGAGTTGTTTCCGAGGTTCGAGCCACGCTCTACGTCCCCGCCTTCACACTTGAAGGATTTCCACTATTGAGGATCCCACTGGATCAACAATACAAGGACACACTTGTCCGTCTCTCGTGATGCCGCAACACCACCTTGAGCACACTAGCTCGCCTTGAGGCCGATGCCTCTACAACTTCACTCAAGTAAGAAAAGAGTGATCAACACTTGATCACTTTACAAAAGCTCACTAAGCACAATCCTAGAACCAAATATGTAGATGTAGATATATGGGATTGTGAAGTGCTAAGCTAGAGAGAAGTAGAGATGTAGGCTTCAAGATGGGTGATTGGAATTTTGGCTTTTGAGAGAAAATCTTGTCTAAAAAGAAGAGCTTGGAAATCTTTAGAAATCTCTTGTAAAATATTCTTGATGGCTCTAAAATTGTTTTGCAAATGGTTGTCTCATCAATATGAGGTGACCCTCTATTTATAGGGGTCAAAAACAGCCTCACAAATTCGTTGATACCAAATCCCAAAAGAGAAAACAGTCAGAAAAAATAGCTGTTGGATCTGTCAGAACTTTTGACAGAGTCCGGCGGTCGACCGGGTCGGTCGACCACCAACGGTCAAAAATGTGACCGTTGGGGTTCATCGGTCGACCGGGTCGGTCGACCGAAAACTCCTGTGAAAGCAAGTGTACATCGGTCGACCGGGTCGGTCGACTGATATAGACGTGCACAGTATTGTGCACATCGGTCGACCGGGCCGGTCGACCGGTCACTGTGAGTTCTGAAAAACAGAACTTCCAGAACCAGAAAATCTTGGGTTTTTGGTTTTGAGTCTTGGGTAGGATTTTTGGAACTTGTAAAAACATAGAGTATGAGCATGTGTCATACTTCTATCATGTTAAAATAGTTTGATAAAAATCCTTTTGATAGAAACTTGTTTTTCCATAAAATTGTTTTTCCCAAACTATTGTTTTTCTAAAAATCTTATTTCCAAAAATGTTCTCTTTAGATCTAAGTTAGAAAATGGAATTTGAAAATCTTTTTGAAGCCATGAACTAAGAGGTGTGTTTGTGTGATAATCCCATATCTCTACTTCTAATATCTAGCTTTGACAAAATATCTAAAATAAAGTAAAAATACAACTCTTGTTTTTCTTTGTTGTCTTGGTCTTGTCTTGATCTTTACATCATCATCTTGATCCCAAAGCATCCTAGTTGTGCATAGCTTGGGAATCTTCATTTTTGCGGCGAACTCCAAATGTGTGAGTCTTTTAGCGGAGCCGTCAAAAACAACCTGTTAAATAACCTGAAATATTCTGAAACACAAATGTTAAATACATAACTAAATATGTTTTGTTATCATCAAAATAACTGGGATAATGGCCTTTGGGCCAACACATTTTTGAAGGCCATTGCTTAGCTATTGCAAGGTTCATGGAGCAAACAAGGCATATAACACAAGAGGGAATGTCCATAGAAGAGAAGGCTCTAGCATGACATTGCATGCTCAAGACTTCATTTTGGCTCAAGAGACTTCATTAGATTTGTTTTTACTTTTATAATTTGTTAAAGAATAGTGAATAGGTTTGAAGCTCAAAATTCCTACACACAAGTTTTTGCGCACATGTCTTTTCTAAAATCTCTCCTATATATATACAAATATTTTTTTAATATAGTTTATTACTTACAAACTCCATTTTGTATATTATGCCTAGTTATGATAAACACTTTTTGAAAACTATCAAAATCCCTTTAAAAATCCTTTTCAAAATTCAAATTTTGACCTGAGGCGGTCGACCGGCCGGTCGACCGACTCTATTTCAAGTCAGATCGTTCGACTGACCGGTCAACCTGGATTCTGATCGTTGGGTACGTGCATGTGTGCACGTTTCCCGGTCGACCAGGCGGTCGACCGGAACCCAATTTCGGTCAACCGACCTTCGGCCGACTAAAAGACTGCAACTCTCTGTTTGTTGCGATCGACCAGGCGGTCGACCGTGGGCTGCAACGGCCCTATTTTTTTGAAAACCCGGTCGACCGGCCGGTCGACTGAGGCTGTGTTTTTCTGTCATAACGGCTACATTTTTAAACACATTTTATTTTGTCCTTTTTGTCTCTAAACGAGTTTAGAGGCTATTTTCTGGGTCAAATACTTCCTAATTATCCTTTATTAGTTTACCCTTTAATCGCTAACTCTATTCTATAAATAGGGGTGATTAGGGTTATGGTAAACACAACAATCATTTTGCAAAAAATATTCAAAGTTTAAAGGCTTTCAAAAGAGTTTTGTTCTTGATTTTTGTGCTGAAAAATCTCTCTCATTTCTGAAGTTTTTGTTTCAAAACTCTCTCAAATTCTTTTTCTTTTTCACTTACAATACTAGAGCTTCAATCATACTCATTGTTCTACAGGGCTTTTGTAAGGGAAAAGGATTTTTCAAAAGAGAGTTTGTGGTCTTTTGATCACCAAGGAATAATTGTACTTGAGATTATGGAGTTGGGTACTCCGGTGTGATTGTAACTCTTTGTGAAGTTATAGTGGTTAGAAATTCTTCTGGGTGAAAGCGGAGACGTAGAACTGGGTGCTCGAACCTCGGAAAAATTCTCGTATTTGTGTTTGGTTTACTTGCTTCTTACTTTAATTTCTTACTTTATATTCATTGCTTCTTATTCATTGCTTCACATATTCATTGCAACATTGTACTTGCTCTTCATATTCATTGCTATATATACTTGTTTCATATTCATATTGTCGATCGAATACTCATACAACAAGATTGCAATACGCACCTCAAACTCTTATCTAGAGGAATCACGAGGAAGAAGTTCAGAGCCCTTCACGGGGTATTCGGCTTCTAGTCTTGTTTTGGGTGATCGTTGCATCATAACATTTTTATTGTGCATTGATTAGCATTATCACCTATTCACCCCCCTTTAGGTGATTTCAGCCACTACAACAAGGCTTGATAAGGATGAACAAGGTATAACTATAGACATTAAACTTTATAAAAACATGATTGACAGTTTACTTTGTTTAAACGGCTACTAGACCGGATATTATGCTTAGTGGTGTTCTATGTACTAGATTCCAATCTTGTCCTAAAGAGTCTCACCTAATTGCGATAAAACGCATTATTAGATATCTTAAGGGCACTATTGGAATCAGCTTATGGTATCCGAAAATCAAATAATTTCCCATGACGAGTTATTCGGATGCCGACTATACCTGTTGTTGAGTGCATAGGAAGAGCACTAGTGATACTTGTCAATTTTTAAAAATTGCCTTATTTCGTGGTCTTCCAAGAAATAAAATTTTGTAGCCCTCTCAACCGCCAAGACGGAGTTTGTTGTGGCCGGAGCTTGTTCACAAGTCCTTCGGATGAAACATACTCTCTTTGACTATGATTTACATTATGATCATATTAAAATATTTTGTGATAATACTAGTACTATTCATATGGCCAAAACGCAAATCAATATAATAAGACCAAACACATAGTATTCGATATCACTTTCTTAGAGATCACTATGAAAAAGGAGATATTGAAATTGACTATGTTTTCACCGATTTTCAACTTGCGAATATTTTTAATAAACCACTAGATTGTAATAGATTTTTATTCATTTGTGGTGAGTTAAATGTTTGCATTATGGATTCATAAGTTTTAAAATTGTTTCATGTGTATTTCATATAGTTTCATGTACCTTTAAATCTATACATGTGCCTTTCACATTAATATCTCTTTAAAATTGATGTCTTTTCCCTTTTTGATGCATGACAAAAGGGGGAGAGATATTTGAGTTATTAAGTTTTTGAGTTTCTTGTTTTGGTATTTCATGAACTTCGTGTATTATCCATTTTCAGTACCATGCTTATATGCAATGCCATGATTTATTGTTTTCATTCATTGTATATTATTTTTTGAGGAAGGAGGATTGGAAGGATGGTAAGCTATGTATGCATATTATTCTAAATTGGTATCATCTTTATATATGCATATATGTGTGACTTGCTTATATTGTCAAATCCATTTAAAATCATAATGTTTCCTTATACTCGATAGATAGTATAACTTGAGGGAGAGCTTTTTCAAGCTCTTTTCTATCTTTTATTTTAAATAACTCATATGTTTTGTCATCATCAAAAGGGGGGAGATTGTTGGCCCAAAGTTACAATCACCGGTTTATGATTTTGATGATAACAAACGTATGTGGTTATTTAGTATTAATCAAGTCAAGTGTTTAAGTATGCTTCAGGGTTCTAAAGGATTTAAGAAATTTTCTTCCTCTAAAGGAAGATATTGAAGGCTCAAGGATATTCAAGTACGGGATTGAAGCTCAAAGCACTCGACATCACTAATGGAGAAGCCCGCTTGAAAATTTTGTAGTCACCTAGAGCTTTGTGAGATATTAGTTTGTTGAAGTGTAGAATATAGTCTTGATGCTCAAGAAGTTACACACACAAATACACGATTTCAAAAATACAAGTTTTGATAGTATTAGTATTTTGCATGTTTGGTTTTGATACATCTCTCGTAATTTTTTCAAAATTTTATATCAAGTTTAGAACATGTATTTCATTACCTATACATTGCATATTACTTATAAACAATAAAAAATATTTTAAAAAATGTTTGAAACTCAAAAAATTTCAAATAAACTGTTTCAGGCCAAGTCGGTCGACCGTACGGTTGACCGGTGCCTCTAGCAGGCCAAAACGGCCGACCATCCAGTCGCTCGGGACTTTGGCCAAGGGGACGTGTACGTTTGTGCACGTTATCGGTCGACCGTTAACCCTTGCGGTGGACCAAGAGTCGACCGACTGAGAGAGCTTAACTCTCGATTTAGGCTGGTCGAACGACCCTTTGTTTTCTCTTTTGAACTATGGGGCGGTCGACCACCAGGTCGACCAGAGCCAATGGCTCTTTTCTGGGATGAGCTGTCCATCGACCGGCCGGTCGACCGACAACCTGCCAAGTCTGCATAACGGCTAGTTTTTGGATCTATTTTGTTTTTAGTAGATTTCAACGGGCATTTTGGTTTCCATAGATCTAAATACACCCCAAATGACCTGATATAATTAACAAATAATATTTATCTATTGCTCATATATATGGGTCATTGGTTTTGGTTTTCATAACACAAGTTTACAAGTTTTTATATTTACTCAAGTTTGTTTCAAGAGAGAAAAGTTTTTCTAGCTTCCAATCTTCTACTTCATTCTTTCCAAAGCTATTTTTAATTAGTTTTAAAGCTCTTCAATTTTTTTCTAACTGAATTTCATCTCTCACTTAACTTCTTAAGCTTCTCTTCATATTCTACTATATAGGAAGTTGTAAGAGGGAGTGTTTGTGATCTTGTTGGATCACCAAGAGTTTTGTAATCTCAATTGGCTTTGTGCTACCTCTTGTGTAAAGGGTTAAGTGGTGGAGTTGTATACTCCAGTCTTGTATAGAGCAAATTGTAATTTCTTATTGTAAGGCCCTTTTGTGAAAGATCTCTTAGAGGATAGTGAAATCCTTCATTGTGGTGAAGGCAGGGACGTGAGCGGTGGCTCGAACATCGAAACAAATTCTTTGTGTTTGCATTTGCTTGTGTCTTGCTCTCTATTACTTTTCATTATTCATACTTGCATGGTTGTTCATCTTGCATTCTATTATTGCTTTCATTTCATCACTTTCATTATCGATCTATACTCGTCTCAATAAGGAGGCAATTGAGTACCTCAACTCATACTCTAGAGGAATTAAGAGGAGAAGTTCTAGAGTCCTTCATGGAAAATTCGGCTTCAATCCTTATTTTGAGTGACCGATTTGCATCATTCATCATAAGTAGTTTTTAACTTGCATTTGATTAGCAAAACACATACTCATCCCCTATAAGTGTATTTCACCATCATCAAGAATTGGCATGTCAGAATCAACTGAAATATCTTCAATTATACTAGTAGACTTAGAAGGTGATTGAGATTTTTACCTGCACACAAAAATATAGAATTAGTGCAGGTTGCTCAATACTACCGCTATAGCAAGTGGCTATGCGGGTCGTGATCCACAGGGAGGGACTAGCGATGGAAGCTGGTTTAGTAAGTTCTCCTTTTTATGCTATGATTAATTTTCAGTCAAGTTAGAAAGAAAGTGGTAGATTAAGAAGATGGAGAAATAGAAGTGATATTTACAATGAGATTGAAGAAGTGTGAAAGAGATTGGGAATTTGATGATTTTACACTAAAAATAAAGAAAACTAAAAACTAGAAACACATACTTACCTCTTCTGCCTGTTTACCTTTGAACTGTTGCAACGACTTACCTTGTCTTTGAAGGCATTCAAGCATGGCGTATAGGATCTTCCCCTTCTCGATCTACACTACGAAAATAAAAGACAAACTATACTAGCAAGAGAAGGTTTGTTCATCACCATAGGCCATCAAGGGCACTTCAACTCAAGCTAAGCAGTCTCGAAGCTATCAGATTCTCTTGATTGCAAGACATCAGAGGGAAACAAAAATAAAACAAGAATAGAAGAACAAAAATAACTTTGAGTTGATTCAATTAACAATAGAAGAAAAATTTTACCTACACCGATGTCACCTCAGTACAAGCTTGATCTCCTTCCTCCATAAAAATATCCTCTCCTCTCAGTTACATAAAAAAATAAAAATTACAAAAAGAAAATAAAACCTAATCTACAAGTTAGCCTAAGAGAAACCCTAGATTTGGCTCTGTACTCCACTCTGTTCTTTTATCTTTGTTGCTCTGCAGGGGTATTTATAGGCGCTGGAAGACATAGAGTCCCAATACAACTCTCCCACGAAAGCCGGTATCTAGAATCATCTGGATTGCCGCGAAAACGCGGCTTTAGCCGCGTTTCCGCGGCCAAATACTGCCTGCTGGCCACGCGCTTTCCCGCGTGGCTTCCTCTGGTCCGTCCATCTGAGTATATCCGTTTAGATATGGCATCCCGACTCTTTATTTTGAAATTCGGGATAACTTGGGAAGCAAGTTACCCTAAATTCAAATCTTCCAAATCTTTTAAAATGATTTTGTAATCCTTGCACTCTCCTTCTTTGACCTTTATCCTTATCCTGCAAGCAATTAGGATTTTGTAGAAGTCCATCCCTTTACTCTTCTTTTATTTTGTAACTTTTGCACTTGGTAATTGTAACTTTGACATTTGGTAATTGCAATTTTGCACTTGGGCTTGGACATGGGCTTTTGGGCTTCATTTAAGGCTTTATTCTTTATTTAATTAATTACTCAAGGCCTGCACACATTAAATAATAAAACATTAGTAATTGTGCATAATTGTAGGAATAAATATGAAAATGTGATAGTAAATGTAGTGATAAATATGCATTTTTTACTACCTATCACACCCCCACACTTATCTTTTTGCTCGTCCTCGAGTAAAAATCAGAAAGAAAAGAAAAATTAATCTATCCTAACTCACTTTCGTAGGAATCACGATTGCACTTAGCATGTGCAACAAGCCGTTAAACCCTTAGGTTACCCTAGAGGACGAGTGTTGTCTCGTGAGGGTTTTCAGCGGATTACACCCACAAAATCCATAAAAGGGAAAAATATTTGAAATACGTTTGAAGAGACTAAGTAATCTATAAGTTTTTAGGATTATCATTTTTATTCATTCTTAAACTTAGTCTTTATATAATAAATTGTTATCCATTTTAGCTAAGGATCAAAATTGAATTTTGTATAGTCTTTTTCGTTACCAAAAGTCATATGCATCCTTGTGAATCTTTACTAGGAATTCCTTAACTTGGACTGTCATGCCTCTTTATTATTGTTATTATTATTATTTTTAAATATGTATAACTCATCTAATTTTTTTCGTGTAAGTATCAAGGCTTCTTGAGGCCCTCATACCTAACTAATTGACTATTAGATGTGTTAGTACATATATAAATTATTTTTCTTAGTTTCCTTAGGCTTTCTAATCCACCCATGTAGCGAACTTAAAGTCGTTGGTTCCCAAACCGGTCGGTTTTAGGGCACCAGGTGAGAAAACACCCCACGGACTTAAGGATTCGAGTGAACTAGGCTACAAAACTAAGGACTTTATTTATACAATCACCTTTAGGCGTGAATACTTATGCTTCTTGAGGCACATGTACCCAGCTTAATTAGTGAAAATTTTTTATTTTTTTTATTTTTTTATTTTTTTTATTTTTTTGTTTTATTTTTTATAGGGCACAAGAGTCTTTGTCTTAGAATCCTAGATATGTAAATGTATTAGGTATGCACATTTCATTAAGGTAAAAATCAAGACTAATTACTTATTCAATTTTTCCTCCTATACCTAAAAATTCAACAATTTATTTATTTTGACCAAGTTTTTAGAAATCCTAATCATGATTTTCCTAATTCTTAAGACTAACTTAGATTTCATTCAAAAGATAAGTCAAAATATTGTTCCCTTTTTTTTTGAAAATTTTGTTAGTTTCTACCTATGTTAGTATGTTAGTAAAGCCTCCCCCCACACTTATCTCATGCATTGTCCTCAATGTATGAATGAATGCATGTATGCATGAAACAGAAGAAAGGGAAGGCAGATGTTACCTCAAGATGGTGGTTCCGGTGGTGGTCTAATTGGTCTACGAAATGCGGCCCAATCTACTTTTTGTGGAATTCGGAGGAACCCACCAGAAATCTTTTTTGTATAACCCACTAAAATGATGTCTGTATTAACATTTTTAAAAATTCCACCCCATCAAATTTTCAAATTTCATAATTATTTTCAGAGTCAATTGTGTCAACCGTCTTGTCCTAAAATGGAGTGTGAAAAGATGGAATGATTGACTTGGACATCAGAAGTACGGGAACGAATACCGACTCAGGAAAGAAACTTAAATCAAGTAAGGGTTCAGGAGTCGAGCTTGGTTCAAGAAGTGGGTCCAAATCAAGAAGTTGAAACTCAAGTCCACATTTATTTTCCAACAATGGAATGTGACTTAATATTGGTGATTCAAGTTCAGGAATGATAGGTGTGGAAATCAAAACTGACTCTAAAATATTACCTAAGTCGGGTAACAAACAGGAGTCAATAATGATTCGGGAATTTGAACTTGAACACAGATTTGAGAATCTAGATCACATTTCTCATTGAGTTCAATGTCATAAAAATTAGAACTTGCTAATTTATCCATGGGACTTTCAAAATTATAAAATTGGTCAAGTTCAATATGATCATCAAAAATGGGTGATTCAATTTCATGATGAATTGGCACAGGATTCAATGTTGACTCGGGGAAAAGATTGAAATTAGGTGGAGATACCGGAGTCATTATTGAATCAGGAAGTAAAATTGAATCACTAAGTTGAGGTTCATGATCATATTCATTTTCAAGTTCAATTTCAGGAAAGGAATAACTTGCCAAACTGTCAATGTCATTTTCAAAATTTGGAGTTTGGGCAAGGTCAAATGATTGTACTGAAATAGAATCTTGTTTTCCAAAGCAACTTGACACGTCGGCTCTAACAGAATGGTTAGCGACATCAGAAATGGCCGAACGGTGAGAACGTAAAGTTTGAACCATCATATCTATTTCATGATCACGAGCAATTCTAGCCTGAGTCATGGCTTCAAGCATCTTTTCATAGTCGATTGGTGTATCATTTTGGTGTGATTGGACTTGAAAAGAGGAAGTGTTGTTGGGACAATCATAATGAAATTGTGAGTCGATCAGATTCTGTGATTGTTGCTTGGACTCACGCATCATCATGTCCAAGATTGATGGTGATTGTTGCTTGGACTCATGCATACTCATCATTTCCAAGAGATGGTTTTCTATTTTGAACTGGTGGATCTGAGTATGAATCTTGGAAATATTGTGGACAAGGTGGATAAGGAGGACAAGTTGGTTGAAGATTGGACTCGGGGGAGGTGAATCCCCATGGACACTGTGAAGAGTTGAAATTGTTATGAAAATTATGATCATAAGATGGGGGGCATGGGTTATATTCATTCGGATAAGACCATTCTGGCACACTAGGTTGGTCAAAGTTATGATATGCCGGGTTGGTAATATCCGAAAAAGAGGTTGGTGTGTAATATGGATTAAAATTGAAAAAATTGTTATTATATGCCATATTACACAAACACAAACAAAGAAAAAGAAAACAAAACAAATAAGCAAACAAACAAAAAAAATTCTAACCTAAGTTAGGGTAGACCTATGACCTAGATGACTCCTAACTGGTTAGACTGTCAACGGGAGGTAGGGTGCAGACTTTGACCACAAGTTAATCAGCCAGGTCAGGGTAAGATTGGTGGGAGGTTTTCCGTCAAAGACGTTCTTTAATTAAATAACCACCAATCTTCGGGCTTTCGGCCCTCAATCCCCTTCCTAGACACTGATTTGGCAGGAGTCAATTTCCAACACCGTTCCCCCTTAGGATAATCTCCTAATTGAGTCCGAGAAGTCCCTAGGGCCAAGGTCTAGTCAATTTTTATTTAGGGTTAGGGTTGTGAGTGCAACGGAGATGATTTGTGGGCCAAGGAAGGGTGACGAAATCCCCACCTTATGTTATTTATGGGTTATGCCCTTAAAAAAAATTTGTGTGCGTGTAAAGCAATAGACAAATATTCACTCAAAGCAGTAAATCAGCCAAGGGTGCTTCCTAGTCTATATGCAATGCGAACGTACCTTGTCTCCAGCACTCTTTAATAGAAATTAAAAAAATTAAATAGACACGTGCCTATATGCAAGAGTCTAATTTTTTTTATTTTTTTCAACAAATAGGTTACTGTTAATTAATTAGCAGTGTGCAGGGTGATCACAGAGAAAAGTTAACAGAGCAGTAAACAAATATTGCAATTTGCAGCAACCTGCAGAAAACAGAGTGAGTAGTTCACTACTCAGGCCGCGAAAACGCGGCTATTGCCGCGCAAACGCGGCTCTGTAGTAGGCTCTGTTGCTCTGCCTTCGAGGGCAGAGGCACAGAGTTGCTATATGTCCTTTGCTGCAGTTAGTTTTCCTGTTCTCGGATCCTACAAACAAAAGAATAATAAATCAATACTAATTAGTTTTTTTTTTAGAGAGAATAACTTACCGTCCCTCCACGACAACGGCGCCAAAATTTTGATTGAGATTTTACCTGCACACAAAAATATAGAATTTCAGATTTAAAACAATAGTGCAGGTTGCTCAATACTACCACTATAGCAAGTGGCTATGCGGGTCGTGATCCACAGGGAGGGACTAGTGATGGAAGCTGGTTTAGTAAGTTCTCCTTTTTTATGCTATGATTAATTTTCAGTCAAGTTAGAAAGAAAGTGGTAGATTAAGAAGATGGAGAAATAGAAGTGATATTTACAATGAGATTGAAGAAGTGTGAAAAAGATTGGGAATTTGATGATTTTACACTAAAAATAAAAGAAAACTAAAAACTAGAAACATACTTACCTCTTCTGCCTGTTTACCTTTGAACTGTTGCAACGACTTACCTTATCTTTGAAGGCATTCAAGCATGGCGTATAAGATCTTCCCCCTTCTCGATCTACACTACGAAAACAAAAGACAAACTATACTAGAAAGAGAAGGTTTGTTCATCACCATAGGCCATCAGGGCACTTCAACGGCTAAGCAGTCTCGAAGCTATCAGATTCTCTTGGATTGCAAGACATCAGAGGGAAACAAAAATAAAATAGAATAGAAGAACAAAAATAAACTTTGAGTTGATTCAATTAACAATAGAAGAAAATTTTTACTTACACCGATGTCACCTCAGTACAAGCTTGATCTCCTTCCTCCATGAAAATATCCTCTCCTCTCAGTTACATAAAAAAATAAAAATTACAAAAGAAAATAAAACCTAATCTACAAGTTAGCCTAAGAGAAACCCTAGATTTGGCTCTGTACTTCACTCTGTTCTTTTATCTCTGTTGCTCTGCAGGGGTATTTATAGGCGCTGGAAGACAAAGAGTCCCAATACAACTCTCCCACGAAAGCCGGTATCTAGAATCATCTGGATTGCCGCGGAAACGCGGCTTAAGCCGCGTTTCCGCGGCCAAATACTGCCTGCTAGCCACGCGCTTTCGCGCGTGGCTTCCTCTGGTCCGTCCATCTGGGTATATCCGTTTAGATATGGCATCCCGACTCTTTATTTTGAAAATTCGGGATAACTTGGGAAGCAAGTTACCCTAAATTCATATCTTTCAAATCTTTTAAAACGATTTTGTAATCCTTGCACTCTCCTTCTTTGACCTTTATCCTCATCCTGCAAGCAATTAGGATTTAGTAGAAGTCCATCCCTTTACTCTTCTTTTAATATTTGCAACTTTTGCACTTGGTAATTGCAACTTTGACATTTGGTAATTGCAATTTTGCACTTGGGCTTGGACATGGGCTTTTGGGCTTCATTTAAGGCTTTATTCTTTATTTAATTAATTACTCAAGGCCTGCACACATTAAATAATAAAACATTAGTAATTGTGCATAATTGTAGGAATAAATATGAAAATGTGATAGTAAATGTAGTGATAAATATGTATTTTTTACTACCTATCAGAAGGAACATGGACATCCTCAACAACTCTCGAGTGTTTAACATCATCATTATGAACACTATTCATATGTTGACTCTCGCTCGTGATTCTATCCTTTTTAATGTGGAATTGACATCCCGAGCTAGCTCGATGATACACTCAATTTCTCTAGCATACAGTCGAGGTCTCTTTCATATCAGTTCTACTAGCCAAATGAACGTGAGGTAACACTAATACATGACAACAAACTCACAGATGTAACACGAATCCTAAACTCAAACAAAGCTAAATGAGTGCACTAATGATGAGAATTAAAATTTTCTAAAAGGTACAAGTTATAAATGCAAAAAAAAACGCAATCCTAAATGATGAAAAAGTGACCACACTGATGCAATCACTAGAAGAAAGCAAATAACAATTCAGTTAACAAATTTTATCTATCCAACAGTAATTACTAGGAAATTAACAATCGACAAATCGGTTCAAGTTAGGAGTCACCTGAGGGGTGAGTCGTTCACGCTCAACTGTAAGATTTTCTTAAGATTTCTTGAGAATATATTCGCACTGGAGAGATGAATGATAAAGTGACCACACTGATGCAATCACTAGAAGAAAGCAAATAACAATTCAGCTAGCAAATTTTATCTATCCAACAGTAATTACTAGGAAATTAACAACCGACAAATCGACTCAAGTTAGGAGTCACCTGAGGGGTGAGTCGTTCACGCTCAACTGTAAGATTTTCTCTAAGATTTCTTGAGAATATATCCGCACTGGAGAGATGAAATCACCTAAGCCCCTGGACTAAGTTACGGTTTTAACGCTTCAGAAAGAATTCGAATCGGACTTTGAATATGCCTCAAATGGGCTCAGAATGATGTTGCACTACTTTGTGAAACAGGCGGCTCCGGGTGAAGCTACGACTCAGTCAGAGTAGGCTCGGCTCAGACTGACTTGGCTCGGCTTCAGCTCAACGACTCGCCTCAGCTCAGGATGGTGCTGATGGCTTCAGATCGGCTTGGCGGGTCAAATTGGGCAGTGAGCGGGTCGGGTCGGGTTTGGTTGGATCTAACCCGATCTGATTCGATTGATTAATCTGATCTGATCTGACCCGTTTGAGGCTTTCTCGATGCAGACGGAGCTGTTCGTGGCGGTGAAGGAGTGGCGGCAAGGGAGATCCGACGGGAGGTGGACGACGGTGAGAGTGGTGGAGCTTGAGATGGCGTCAGGAAATGACGAAAGGTGTGACGAGATGAAGAGGGTGGCGAGATCTGGGAGGCGTGGAGTGGTCATTACGGGTCTAAGGCGGCGGCTGGCGTCATGGTGGCTTTGGGGTGAAGACGAGAGAGAGAGAGTGGGCGGCTCCGATGTGGGCGTCGGTGGTCGAGGGCGTCGGTGGTCGAGGACGTCGAGGAGGGGCCGTGATGAGACAGATCTGGTCCTTGGATATGGACTCGGGAAGACGAAGTCAATGGTGGATCTGGTTGATGATGGCGCTGTTGTCGAAATTGAAGAGAGGCCGCTAATGTTGGACCTTCGGCGGGGATGATTGGTGATGTAAATCCGGGTTGTCGACGAGTGAGCCGTGTGGCCGCGGTCGAGGTTGTGTGATCTTTGGCTTCGCGATAAGGTTGGCGCGGCGAGGAGGGCTGGTCAGCAGGGGTGTTGGAGGGAGACGTCGACGGTGAGGAGTTGTAATGAAGAAGACGAGTAAACAGTAACAATTTTTAATTTTTTTATTTTCTTTTTTACTTTTCTTTTCTTTTTTTTTTTTGTTTTTGATTTTATTTTCTTTAGTAATGAAGAAGGGCGTGTTTGTTTCGCCACAAAACGTCGCAAAACGTAAATCGTAAAACTTCTTTTTCATTTTCCGTTGTTTGTTTCTCTGAAAAATAAGTTGCAAAATGCAATTCTTCTTTTCCCACTTGCAGTTGCTACAGTTAAATTTGTGTTCATGTAAATCTCACTTTTACACTCATATTTTCCCACTTGCAGTTGCTACAGTTAATTTTGTAGTCATGTAACTCTCACTTGTACTACACTTACAGCTCAAAACAGTTACTTGATAATCAATATATAATTTAATATTATTAAATATTTAATATTTTAAATAGTGTTCAATTTCTTATTTAATTACTTAATTATTTTATATTTTTAATCTTTAATTTTTTATTGTTTTTAATATTGTTTTAATATTTAATATTTTAATATTTTAATTTAATATTTTATTTAATACTTTATTATTTTATTAATACTTATTCCATTTTTTATTATTTTATTTAGAGTTAATATTTTATTAATATAACAATATTATACTTTAATATAAAATTACTATATAATATTTAATTATTTATTTTTAATATAAAAAATTACTTTATTAATATCATAATATATTTTATTATTATATTAATATTTTATTATGTTAATATTGTAATAATAATTCAGTATAATAATACTATAATGATAATTTATTATTAAATTATAATTATATTTTACTTTGTTAATTTTAGTATTACAATAATATTATAATAAAATTTATATTATAATAATTTTCAAGTATTTTTAATATTATATATTATAACTATATTTTATTATTTTTGTTAGATTTTTTAATATTTATATTTTATTAGTATTCTTAAAATTTTATTAATGTTCTTTAGATTTTCTTAAAATTTTATATTATTTATTTAGTTAATATTTTAGTAATATTTTACTATTTATACTAATATTTTATTAATATTATTGTTATAATAAAATATTAAGATTATTAATTTTTTATCTCAAATTTATTAATACAATTTAATTTGCAATAGTAGATTTAATTTAATAGTATTTATAAAATTTAAATCACTGCTACGGTTAATTTTGTGGTCAACTTTTTCACTTACACTTTTATATTACCAACCAAACACCATAAAACACAATATATTTTACCATTTACACTTTCACTTTATCAACCAAACACCGTAAAACACATATACTTTTCCATTTATACTTCACTTTATCAACCAAACACCGTAAAACACAATATATTTTCTCTGCTACAGTTTACTTTTTCCATTCTCATTTTACGACTTACGACTTGCGACGTTTTACAACAAAACAAACAGGCCTAAAAGAAGAAGATGGAGAGAGCATATCTAAGGAGTTTTTTTAAGATTCATGGGAGGGTAGAAAACTCTGTGGAGGAAGAAAAAAGACAAGATTTAGCTCTAATACCAAACTGATGTAGAACGCGAATGGAGAAGAAGATGGAAAGAAAATTAGGACTTTGAGAGATAAAGATGAATTTGAGCTTCAGCACCTAGAAGATCGCTCTCCCACTCTGCACATCACAATGCAAGGCATTCAAGTTGAAAAGCAAATCAAAATGCCTCACTGAAAAGGGAGTTTCATTCAATTCATTATAGTCTACTTAAACAACTACAACTCTCGGTCTTACATAGGACTTCTACAAATAAGACTTACCCATCATAACCGATGTAGGATTAAAATCACGCTAAATAAAACAAAACAACCAAAAAAAATAAAAATAAAAATAAACAACAACTAAAGCAATCCCCATCAATTCTTGCATTTAACAACTGCTCTCATAGCAGCAAATAAGCAAGTCCGATTGGTTCGCAAGGGCCCAAACTCGCGCGCATGGCTGGAAAAGTCTTAACAGGAGCTGCGCCAAAGACGGGCGCAAATCCTCCGACGAGATTGAAAAGCCTTGGGTGTCGGAAACTAGACCTCTGATGGACAGGTACATGATCGTTTTACCCTATTTATGATATAGGCTATAATAACACACTAGAAAAAAAAATGAAAATTATGTAGGTTATAGGTCTGGAGGAAAAGAATTTTAGTTATAATTTGTTAACGATAACATCAACTACCACTCAATTTGAACAGAAACTGTACACCTCAGCCAACTCAGTGAAAAATTCAAAAAGTGCGGTCGATCTGTGGTTGATTATAGAGTACAATTCTACAGCAACAAAAGAGAGCGCCCCCAAGTTTAACTCTCATTATTTTAACAAATCTCATGTATAACATTTGGCAAAAAAAAAAAGAACATTTCATCCGACTCCAACAGTCTCGAATCCTCGTAAATTTAAAACGAGCTTACACCTTCACCAGCATCATTATTCACCCCAAAAAGACCTAGGAGGAGCCCCCTGTCATCACCTGAGAACCAGTATACATCTCCCGCACAACTGCCGACCGCGGCATCAGATAATTTAGCCGCAGACAAGAAGAGAGGGACGAGAGACAAGAGGCACTACCAGAAATGTTTTTTTCCATCCCCCTAAATGGATGAAAAATGAGGAGATGAACGCTCAATCAGAGTGGTTCTGTGGGGAGTCTGAAGCCGCAGTGTCTGTGGATGCCGAGGTGGCTTGTGTCGGAGGTGGACCATTAATGTGCTCATCGTTGTTATCAACATCCACCATTGCTTCCGTGTTGTTCGTCTCCCCAGATTTCTTGAGCTGGTCAGGCAACTTCAGCGTGTCGGTGAGTGAGATCTCTGTCGCGGATGCCCATGTCACTTGCGGCAAATTCCTCTGGTTCGGGGGGTAGAGAGCTGACTGGTCGGAACAGAGAGAGTAGGGACCGTGTAGTTGTAGAATCCCATCAGGGGTGATCAAACTTGCAAGCTGCACCATACTTGCAGATTCCATACATACTGTAGAACGTGCAGATGTCATCACCCTTTGCGATCAAACCAAGAAAGAGACCAGAAAAGCAGTCAGAAATTGATCCGACGAATGAAGAGTAAACAAAATATGTTGTTTTCTTACTTACTGGTCTCAGAGGAAGCCCCAAGGGTCCAATAGTAACAGGACTCTCTGAATACCTTTCTTTCGGGTGATGGTACTTGCAAGTTGTTCCATATTTGCAGCTACCGGTTTTCATGTAGTATTGGCATTCAGGTTGATCTGGCCTCTCTGGAGATTCATTGTGGCACCTGAACCTGACTGTGCATGAAACTTGCTGTTGGGTATCTGCGTAGGTCCAACGACATCGGTAGACGGAAGTTGGCCCACAGAGCCCTGGTTTACATAGAAAGCTTACTCAAGTTTGTTATTCATAAATGAATTAAAAAGACCGAGCTAGTATCTAAAAGAGGAAATGAACCCAACTTGAAAATTACTCTTTATGCATCTTCATGATTGCATTATATGACAATTGTCATGGTCAGTTCATTTTTTGACTAACAACTCTAAATCTGCTCATAAGATCATATAACTGCTTGTAGGATGTCCAAATCATTTCAGCATGAAATGCCATCACGAAATTAAATAGCTCCATTTTCTACAAGGACAAGCCACGATTACGAATACTGAGGGATTGCATGAGGAAAGACATTCAGGCTCTTTAACTCAAAAATTGATTCATCTATGGGGCCGTTTGTTTCGCGTAAACTCTGTAATTCGTAAATGACTTACCACCCAGTTACAACTACAGCGTTTGTTTGGACCGTAATTCGTAAAAGACTTACGTAACTCAACTAACACTCACTTGCAACCCAGTTACCACTCACTTACAACTCAGTTACAGTTAATTTTGTGGTCATACAAATTTGTAATATTTTTTTATATTAATATTAAAAAAATTTAATATTTAACTTTTTTAATATTTATTTGCAGTATTAAAACTTTAAAATCACTAAATAGTTAATCTTGTGGTCAACTTTTTCACTTACAACTTATACATTACGACAACCAAACACCGTAAAGTACAATACACTTTCCCACTTTACAATTTTATATTACCAACCAAACACCGTAAATTTACATACATGTAACTCATTTACAATTGTAAAAGACTTTACCAATTACAACTACGAATTACGGCCAGTTACGACAACCAAACAGACCCTATGAAGGGAACAAAAAAAATATGCAGGAGGGGTTATTACAAGCTATCTCATCCAGTAATTTGCAAATATTTTCTAGGTAGATTGCATCATGAATTATTTTAAATAATGATAAACTATATTACATCTCTTAATTTCATGTAGAGTAAATATTAAGATGAACTTTTTTATGATATGACTTCTCACACATGAATTATGAATAAAAACATGGAATTGTTATGAATTTAGCAGCAATTTGGACTGCCAAGAAAAGTTTTGGGGAGACTTTGAACTGGAAATCAATAGAACAAGAAAAGATTATATGACAAGGTGCAATTTCTATGACCATAGAAGGACAATGAAGGCCCTGTCAAAGACATGGCCGACCAATTCCACAATATAACTGATCTTGTTATTTGGGATTCATAGTACTATAGTAGAAAAAGAATAGTGAGACACATGGAAGTTTATTTAGTAATATTAGAACAGATAAATAAAGTGGTGGTCTCCTTATCAGATATATTATGTTCAAAGACTCAGAGATTCACAACCAACACCACCACCCCCCCCACCCCCCCCGGGGGGGGGGGGGGGGGGGGGGGGGGGGGGGGGGGGGGGGGGGGGGGGGGGCGCGAAAACACTCAGGGTAAAATTTTATAGCTAAGGCAGCAGATATGAACAAGTTATGGCTATATAATTTTCAAATATTAGGGAGCAAATATCTGCACAGTAAAAGACAACAAGAGTTTGGTGAAAAAAAAAAATGTGTGTGATTAACTAGGAAGGGTAAGATGGGAAATGTGTGTGTCAAAGGAGTAGCAGCAGCTTCTATGACAAGGTGATGGATGAGCAAATAAGATCGTATGTGCATGTAGCAGGATTACCGAAATCCCAGGAGGAGGAGCACTTATATTTGAATTGAGAAATTAGGAAAGAGAAGAAAATAATCCAAAGATAGCATGGAAAGAAGTTGTAAGTCCACAAAATACATTACTCTCTTAATACTCAACAAAGCTTTACAAACATTATTTATACTTTTACTTCCACGTGAAGAAGACCATAATTAACATTGGAGTCTGGTGACAAAATTCTCCAAGCTAATAAAACAATAATCAGTCACTTCCCCTCTTTGCATTTAAATTTCTTCCCAGTTTTTATCTTGATTAGATGATAAAACAAACACTATACTCGTAATGACTTCTTTTTGGAGCATGGAAACTTATCAAGATGTTTTCGATGTTTTCTCGTTATTGAAATCACCTAGAGGGGGGGGGGGGGGGGGGGGGGGGTAGGGATAATGCTAATCAATGCACAGATTTAAAATGATATGATGTAACGATCACTCGAAACAAGATTAGAAGCCGAATACCCCGTGAAGGGCTTTGAACTCCTTCCTCGTGATTCCTCTAAATAAGAATTTGAGGTGCGCAATGCAATCTTGTTGTGAGAGTATTGATCAAACAATATAAGAATGAATGGAAAGCAAGTAAATAACACAAATAAACCAATCGCAAACACAGAGATTTGTTTCGAGGTTCGAGCACCCAGCTCTACGTCCCCGCCTTCACCCAGAAGGATTTCCGATCCACTAGAACTTCCACAAAGAATTACAACCACAAGGGAATACCCAACTCCTCAATCACACTCCACTAGTCCAGAGGTAGTAGAGCCACGAATACAATAATCTCTTGGTGATCAAAAGGACACAAACTCTCTTTTGAAAAACTTTTCTTTACAAAACCCTAGAGAATAATGTAGGATTGAAGCTCAAGTTTTATAAGTGAAAAATAAAACAAAGTTGAAAAGAGTTTAGAATCAAAAACTTCAGAGAAAAATCAGAATTTTGAGCACAAAAACTGAGAGCAAAACTTCTTTTAAAGAGACTCAAGCTTTGATTGCTTTTTACAAAAATTATTGTAATTCTCCTCAACCCTAATCACCCCTATTTATAGATAAAGGTAGGGATTTAAAGGTAAACTATAATTTTGATTAAACAGGAAAGATTAGACCCAAAACCAGCCATAAACCTCGTTTGGAGAAGAAAAACACGTTTTAAAACGTGTTTAAAAAAACTAGCCGTTTAGACTGAGAAAACGCGCACGGTCGACCGGCCGGTCGACCGGTTTTAAAAAATATTTGACCGTTGCCAGCCCACGGTCGACCGTTCCAAACAGAGACTAGGGTGCTTTCAGTCGGCCGAAGCTCGTCGACCGATATGGGGTCCGGTCATCGCCCGGTCGACCGTGCACACATGCACGCACCCAACGGTCAGAACTACGGTCGATCGCTCGGTCGACCGTTCTGATCTGAAACAGAGCCGGTCGACCGTCCGGTCGATCGCAACAGGTCAAAACAGTTTATTTTGAAAAATATTTTTGAAGACAAGTTAATTTTCAAAATTTATTTTGTCAAGACTAAGTACACTACATAAAATAGAGTTTGAAAATACTGAAATAGACATATTAAAATATTTTATACAAGAGAAAAACAATAATCTTTTTGAAAATCATGTGCAATATGTGTGTGTGTGGGGAATTTGAGCTTCAACACTATATACTATCCTTTAACAAACTAAAATGTAAAAACTATAAACAAAGAAATCTCTGAACTACGTTGCCGAGCTAGAGCCTCCTCTCCTATAAAAGAGTTCTCTTGCGCCATCAACCTATCAACATGCTTTTAGCGCAATTAACCTTGCAATATGCTTAAAGCCATCAATACTTGTTCAAACCTGAAACTCATTCTAAAATAACTTATTAGTACCAAATAGCTTCTATGTGTTTTGTTATCATCAAAACTTATACAAATAGAGAGTGCAACCTTTTGGGCCAACAATCTCCCCCTTTTTGATGATGACAATAACATAAGATATAAAAGAGAGGTAAAAGCTCCCCCTCAAATAATGCTATATTACACAAGTATAAAACAATTTATTATGAGAAAAATTTTGAATTTTTGAAAATTTTGAAAGCAACCATAAAACACTAAACACATAAAACACATATTTCTCCCCCTTTTTGTCATACATCAAAAAGGGATATGTTAGCCAGAAAACTTCCTTATTCAACAACACAAACATTTAGTTCACCACATATAAAAGAAAATCTATTATAGTCAAGTGGTTTAGTGAAAATATCGGCAAGTTAAAAATCGGAAGAAACATAATCAATATCAATATCACCTTTCTCAAAATGATCTCTAAGGAAGTGATATCGAATCTCAATGTGCTTGGTCTTACTATATTGATTTGCATTCTTAATCATATGAATAGTACTAGTATTATCACAAAATATTTTTATATGATCATAATACAAATCATAATCAAGGAGAGTATGTTTCATCCAAAGGACTTGAGCACAACAAGCCCCCACCGCAACATACTCCGCCTCGGCGGTTGAGAGAGCTATCGAATTTTGTTTCTTGAAAGACCATAAAACAAGACAATTACCAAGAAATTGACATGTTCCACTAGTACTCTTCCTATCCACTCTACAACCCGCATAGTCGGCATCCGAAAAACTCGTCATTGAGAATTCTCCAATTTTCGGATACTAAAGACCCATTCCAATAGTGCCTTTAACATAACGAATAATGCGTTTTACCGCAATTAAATGAGATTCTTTGGGACAAGATTAAAATCTAGCATAAAGACACACACTAAACATAATATCCGGCCTACTCGCCGTTAAATACAATAAACTACCAATCATGCTTCTATATAATTTAATATCAACACATTTACCTTGGTCATCCTTATCAAGCTTGGTGGTGGTAGCCATGGGAGTGTTCAAATTTTTGAATCTTCAAGCCCAAATTTCTTGATGAGTTTCTTTGAGTACTTGGCTTGACATATGAAAATTCCATCACGCATTTGCTTGATTTGAAGTCCAAGAAAATAGTTCAATTCACCCATCAATGACATCTCAAATTCACGTTGCATGCATTGTTCAAACTCCTTGCAAAGTAACTCATTAGTAGAACCAAAGATTATATCAACATATATTTGAACTATAAGAATGTCACTACCAACATGTTTAGTAAATAATGTAGTGTCTACTTTGCCTTTAACAAAATCATTTGAAAGAAGAAAACTAGAAAGCCTTTCATACCAAGCTCTTGGATCTTGTTTTAAACCATACAACGCTTTATCTAGTTTGAAAACAAAATTTGGATGTTCATGATCCACAAAACCAGGAGGTTGTTCAACATAAACTTCTTCATCAATAAAATCATTTAAAAATGCACTTTTTATATCCATTTGAAAAAGTTTAAAATTTTTATAGGATGCATAAGCTAGTGTGATCCGTATGGCTTCTAGCCGTGCTATGGGTGCAAAGGTCTCCTCAAAGTCGATTCCTTCAACTTGAGTGTAACCTTGGGCCACTAATCTAGCCTTATTCCTAATAACATTTCTTGACTCATCCAACTTGTTCCTAAAAATCCACTTAGTACCAATTATTGGTCTATCATGGGGTCTAGGAACAAGGTGCCAAACTTGGTTGCGCTCAAATTGATTGAGCTCTTCTTGCATAGCAAGCAACCAATATGACTCACTCTCGGCTTCGAGGATGTTTTTGTATTCAAAATGAGATATGAATGCATAAGTCCCACACAAATCATGGAGTTTGGAGCGAGTGGTTACCCCTTTTGATACATCACCTATGATGAGATCTTTGGGATGAATTGAGACGTATCTCCAATCTTTTGGAAGTGGTTGTGATTGTTCCTCTTCATCCTTTTGAACTTCACCAATAGGTTCTTGCTTGTCTTCTTGGATGGGTGAGTCCTTCAAGAATATTTTCTCCATGTCCTCACCTAATGAGTCAATCTCTACAACATCCTCAACAATAGCATTAGATTCTTCAAATTTAACATGCATAGCTTCTTCAATAGTATGAGATGATTTATTGAACACTCTATATGCTTTGCTAGTACTAGAATAGCCAACAAAGATTGCTTCATAAGCCTTAGCATCAAATTTACCCAAATTATCTTTGGTGTTCAAAACAAAACACTTGCATCCAAAAACTTTAAAGTATGAAACATTTGGTTTTCTCAAATGATAAATTTCAAAAGAGGTTTTAAAAGTATTTTTTACACAAATAAATACGGTTGGATATGTCGCATGCCGTGTTTACGGCCTCGGCCCATAAGTATTGAGGGAGCCCATATTCACTTATCATAGTCCTAGCAATTTCTTGAAGAGTTCTATTATTCCTCTCAACTACTCCATTTTGTTGTGGAGTTCTAGGACATGACATTTCATGCTTTATTCCCTTTTCATCACAATAAGTCATGAAGAGCTGACAAACTCACCACCTCTATCATTTCTTATCTGTAAAATCGAAAATCCTTTTTCTTTTTCAACCCTTTTTCGAAAAATCTTAAAATGCGAAAAAGTTTGATCTTTATGCTCCAAAAAGAAAACCCAAGTGAAACGAGAGAAATCATCGACTAAAACAAAAACATATCTATTTCCATTTAAGCTTTTAGTTTTAGTTGGTCCAAAAAGATCCATGTGAATCAATTCTAATGGCCTAGATGACATAATATCCTTGATTGGTTTGAAAGAAGACTTGGTTTGTTTCCCAAGTTGGCACGCACCACAAATGCGGTCTTTTTCAAACTTCAAACAAGGAATACCCTTCACCAATTCCTTAGAATTAATTCTAGCAAGGTGATCAAAAGATGCATGGCCTAATCTTCTATGCGATAACCATGAAATCTCATCAAAAGCATTTAAACATTTAGTAGAGCAATCCAAATTAAGCATATCAATAATATAGACATTATTTTTATGAAATTCAGTGAGAATACAATCATTGGTTTTACAATCAAAAATTTTGCAAGAAGATTCATCAAACACAACTTTAAGACCACGATCACATAGTTGAGTAATACTAAGCAAATTATGTTTAAGCCCATCAACAAGAACTACATTTTCAATTAAAGGAGATGCACCAATCTTAATGTTACCTATACCGATGATGGTGCCCTTGGAGTCATCTCCGAAGGTGACGGTGCCACCTTCAACGTACCTTGATAGGATTGTGAAATTGTTGATGTCCCATGTCATATGCCTTGAACAACCACTATCAAGGTACTACCGCTCCTTACGTCTTGGAGTCTTGGTGTGTACCTACATCAAATAATTTAAGACTTGATTTTGGTACCCATATTTTCTTGGGTCCTAAAGTGTTAGTGTTTCGAACCCAAACAAGATTATTTGTACTATTTATATGATCATAACAAAATTTAGCTAAATGACCATTCCGGCCACAATAAGTACATTTATAAATTCTTGCATATTTAAAAGCATAATGAGCATGTAGTTTATGAACATGTGATTTGTGAGCATGAGGTGTTTTAGCATGATTGACATGTGATGTATTGACATGATGAACATGTGGAGTTTTGGCATGAGATGTTTTATCATGTTTAGCATGAGTAGTATGCATATGCTTCTTTGAAAACATTTCTTCTAACTTAGTATTATTAAAAGCACATTCTTTTAAAACATTTCCCAAATCATTTATTCTAGTTTTTAACATAGAAAACTCATGTTCATCAATTTTAAGATATTTAGCTTTACAAGCAACTCTAAGCAACTCTATAGGCATCAAAATCTTTTTGTGTTGAAATAAGAATAGAAGATAATTCATCCTTTTCTTTTGAAGAAATGGCAATTTGATTTTTAAGCATTTCATTTTCCTTTTTCAATTTTGAACATTCTTCCTTTTTATCATCAAAACTTTCTGAAAGTTCAACAAAAGCTTGTAATAATAATTCTTTACTTATTTCACTTTCATAATCAAGTGGTTGGGTAGTTACCTTAAGTGTGTTTGCCATGAAACACACATTTGTCGTGTCGACTTCATCTTCGGATTCGGTTTTCCGAGTCCCAATTGGCTTTATACACCTTTACAACCGGCTTCTTTTGCTTCGAGGAGGATATCTTTTTCTTAAAATCTGGACAATCGGCCATGATGTGTCCGGGTTTCCGACAGTTGTAGCATATGATCTTTTTCTCCTCCTTCCCTTCCCATCGCCTTCTATAGTTGAGCTTATTCTTGCAGTACATTCTCTTTACATTTCTCACAAGGAGAGATAGCTCTTCATCATCTTCTTCATCATCGTAGTTGGTGGAGGAAGACTTGAAAGCTATAGACTTTTTCTTTTGAGGTACCGCTTCTTCTCTAGCCTTTTTCTCCATCTCATGAGTCTTTAGATTTCCAATAAGGCTTATGAGCTCCATCTCGTCTTTGTCATTCAATTCCTTCAAGGTGGTAGCTTTGATTTCCTATGATGAAGGGAGAGCACGAATCACCTTCCGCACCTTTTAGTCGTTGCTTATTTCATCACCAAGAGAAGAAAGAGCATTTGTAATCTTAGTAAACTTAGTAATCATATCATCAATAGATTCATTTTCTTGCATTTTAAAATTTTCATATTGAGAACGCAAGAGATCTATCTTAGCTCTCTTGACTTGTGATGTTCCCTCGTGAGTGACCAATAAGTGTTGCCAAATCTCATAGGCGGATTTGCAATGAATAACCCTTGTTAAATCATCCTCATTCAAAGCTAAAAGTAGGGCATTTTGAGCCTTTGAATTAGCATCAAATTCCTTGGGGGTAAGTTCGGACCAAGTGTCCTCACCTTCGGGTTTACTAAAAGGCTTGGTCAAAGACTTAGCAACTAGACTACCTAGCTATTGTAGAAAAATGTTCATCCTAACTTTCCATATGGGAAAGTTGAGTCCAAATTTGGGAGGGGTCTTAATATTATCGGCCATCTTTACTAGTGAATGAATGAAGATATGAAAATAGTGATTAGCAAATTTTAGGATCTCTCTAAGGATGTGAAGCCAAAAACTAGAGTCCTAGCTCTGATACCAATTGAAATCACCTAGAGGGGGGTGAATAGGTGATAATGCTAATCAATGCACAAATTTAAAATGATATGATGCAACGATCACTCGAAATAAGATTAGAAACCGAATACCCCGTGAAGGGCTCTGAACTCCTTCCTCGTGATTCCTCTAAATAAGAGTTTGAGGTGCGCAATGCAATCTTATTGTGAGAGTATTGATCGACAATATAAGAATGAATAGAAAGCAAGTAAATAACACAAATAAATCAATCACAAACACAGAGATTTTTTCGAGGTTCGAGCACCCAGCTCTACGTCCCCGCCTTCACCCAGAAGGATTTCCGATCCACTAGAACTTCCATAAAGGATTACAACCACAAGGGAGTACCCAACTCCTCAATCACACTCCTCTAGTCCAGAGGTAGTGGAGCCACAAATATAATAATCTCCTGGTGATCAAAAGACCACAAACTCTCTTTTGAAAAATTTTTCTTTACAAAACCCTAGAGAATAAAGTATAGGATTGAAGCTCAAGTTTTGTAAGTGAAAAATAAAACAAAGTTGAAGAGAGTTTAGAATCAAAAACTTCAAAGAAAAATCAGAATTTTGAGCACAAAAACTGAGAGCAAAACTTCTTTTAAAGAGACTCAAGCTTTGATTGCTTTTTGCAAAAATTGTTGTAATTCTCCTCAACCCTAATCACCCCTATTTATAGGATAAAGGTAGGGATTTAAAGGTAAACTATAATTTTGATTACAGGAAAGATTAGACCCAAAACCAGCCATAAACCTCGTTTGGAGAAGAAAAACACGTTTTAAAACGTGTTTAAAAAAACTAGCCGTTTGGCTGAGAAAACGCTCACTGTCGACCGGTTTTCAAAAATATTTGACCGTTGCCAGCCTACGGTCGACCGCCCGGTCGACCGTCCCAAACAGAGACTAGGGTGCTTTCAGTCGGCCGAAGCTCGATCGACCGATATGGGGTCCGGACGACCGCCCGGTCGACCGGGTAACGTGCACACATGCACGCACCCAACGGTCAGAACTGCGGTCGATTGCTCGGTCGACCGTTCTGATCTGAAACAGAGCCGGTCGACCGTCCGGTCGATCGCAACAGGTCAAAACAGTTTATTTTGAAAAATATTTTTGAAGACAAGTTAATTTTCAAAAATTTATTTTGTCAAGACTAAGTACACTACATAAAATAGAGTTTGAAAATACTGAAATAGACATATTAAAATATTTTATACAAGAGAAAAACAATAATCTTTTTGAAAATCATGTGCAATATGTGTGTGTGTGGGGAATTTGAGCTTCAACACTATATACTATCCTTTAACAAACTAAAATATAAAAACTATAAACAAAGAAGTCTCTGAACCACGTTGCCGAGCTAGAGCCTCCTCTCCTATAAAAGAGTTCTCTTGCGCCATCAACCTATCAACATGCTTTTAGCGCAATTAACCTTGCAATATGCTTAAAGCCATCAATACTTGTTCAAACCTGAAACTCATTCTAAAATAACTTAATAGTACCAAATAGCTTCTATGTGTTTTGTTATCATCAAAACTTATACAAATAGAGAGTGTAACCTTTTAGGCCAACAGTTATCTCTATGCAGAAATATTTTTTCAAATATTTCACATTAACAGATTCCTAAATTCCACAGATCAAGATTAGTGCCACATAGTGATGGTGATCGTGATTTTGGGTGTGTAGGTAAGCGTGGATAAACGAGTAAGTTAGGTTTCTTTCTATCTCTTTTTTCTTTTTTCTTTTTTTTTTTTTGTGTGCATGTGTTTTATTTTGGGTGGTGATGCTGGTGGTCTCATCTGTTGTCGACCTTCAGGGACAGATTCCATCCACCATCCCCTCCCTTTCCCCCTCTCTCAGCAGGGATCAAGGAATCGGTCGAGTCGGATACGACTCGGTACGACTCGGCCGAGTCGTATTCGACTCGGCCATCAAGGATACGACTCGGACGCCCAAGTTGAAGGCCAGGTTCCGAGTTGACCGAGTCGACTCCGAGTGGGACACGATCCGGGTCGACTCGGCACCATGATTCGCGACAATAAAAGAAGAGAGAGAGATCTATCTCTCGCTCTCTCTCACGCTGCCCCCTCTCTGCGCTCTAAATCAGAAAGAAAAAAAACACGCCCCCGTCGCCGTCGATTTCTCCCCCCCCTCTGCCGATCTCTCTCCCTTTCTCCATCTGCGTCTCTCTCTGCGTCGATCTCTCTCCCTCTCCGTCGATCTCTGTCTCTCCCACTCTGTCTCCGTGGATCTCTCTCCCCCTTCTTTCCCTCTGTCTCTCTCTGTCCCTCTCTCTCCCCCCTCTCTGTTCCTATCCTCTTTGTCTCTGTATCCCTCCCTCTCCCTCTCTGTCTCTGTCTCTCTCCCCCTCTCCCTCCCCTCTGTTCCCCTCTCTCTCTCCCCCCCCCCCCTCACTCCCTCCGTCTCTCCCTCTATTCCTCTCTCCCTCTGTCTCCCTCTCTGTCTCCGTCTCTCTCCCCCCTCTGTTCCTCTCCCCTCAGTCCCTCTCTCTATCCCTCTGTCCCTCTCTCTCTCAGTTTTTCTCTCCCCTCAAGTCCCTCTCTCTCCCCTCTCAGTCGTGCCTCTCTCTCCTTCTGTTCCTCTCTGGTTTTAATTATTTGAGTTCAATTTAATTTAAATTAGTTTAGTTTAGTTAAACTTAATTTAGGTTAATTTAATTTAATAAAATTTTGTAATTATAATTAAGTTAGGTAATTTAATAATTTTATTGAAGTTAGGTAATTAAGTTAGTTTAGCTTAATCTAGTATAAACTAGTAAAGTTTAATTTAATTTTGTTTTAATTTAGTTAATTTAGTTAATTTTAGTTTAATTTAATTTAACAGATAATTTTTTATATTTCAGTACGACTCCAAAGCAACGCGATATTGGATGGGAACATGGTACCCTTATTGGTGGAAGTAGAAAACTTACGAAGTGTAATTATTGTGCGAAACAAGTCCATGGTGGTATCACTAGATTGAAGCAACGTATAGCACATGTACCTGGTCAGGTGGAAGGATGCTTGCAAGTATCAAATGAGGTATCTCAAATAATGAGATATCTCTCTGAAGGTAGCAAAGAAAGAGCGGCCATAAAATTCAAGAAAGAGCGACTTATGAGATCTTAAGTGAGGAAGATTTTTATGATGTGACCAATAAAGATTCTGATAATGAAATTGAAGAAGCCGGTGGTTTAGAAGGAGTTGAAAGAAGACAACTAAAACAAGCTATGAAAGAAAGTCATGGGAGATCGACAGAAGGAGTTGATATTAGTGGCAGTAGTTCGCAGCCTTCAGGATCAGGGATTAACCGTGGATTGCGTCAGAGTATGATTACGAGAGAAGCTGAAATTCCAGCTCGTGGTATTGATTCTTATATGTTCCCAATAAAACAGAAATCAATCAAAAGCATGTTCTCAACTGAGAATATTAAAAAAGTTGGAAAATCCATGGCGAAATTCTTTCACTACAATGCAATATCATTCAATGCAGCTGATAATGGTCCTTACTACCAAGCCATGCTTAATACTATTGGAGGCAGGCCCAGGTGTAAAAGGTCGTACAGGGTACCAGATTAGCAATCTATATTTAGAGGAGGAAATGAAAGAAATTAAAGTATATATTACTTCAATAAAAACAAAATGGACGCAGTATGGTTGCACGATCATGTGTGATGGCTGGAGTTCTCGGAATAGAAAGCCTATTGTTAATTTCATGATTTATTATGATAGAAGCATGATCTACCATACTTCTGTTAATACTACTAATATCTCGAAGACTGCTGATTATATATTCTCGCTAATGGATAAAGTTGTTGATAAAGTTGGTGAAAAAAATATCGTACATGTTGTAACAGATAATGAGGCAAGTTTCAAAGTAGCTGGTCACATGTTGATGGAGAAGAGAAAACATTTGTTTTGATCTCCCTGTGCAGCACATTGCATTGATTTGATGCTTGAAAAAATTGGCTCTGTGAAATTAGTCAAGGAGACATTAGATGATGATATAAGATGATCGCATTATTCATTTACAATAGCCTCAAAGTGGTGAATTTAATGAAGCTATTTACCAAAGATAGAGATTTGTTGAGACCAGGTAGAACACGATTTGCCACCGTGTTTATTTTCATTGAAAGCCTTATTCGCTATGAGCAAGATTTGAAAAGAATGTGTACGACTACCGAATGACGTAAATTCAACTAGGAAAGGAGTAGAAGTGTGCGAGATAAAGTTTCTAATCTCATTCTGACTGACCGGTTTTGGAAGAAGGCAAGAGAGGTCCAAAACATTATGGATCCTCTTGTTAGAGTCTTGAAGACAGTGAACTAGGACAAAAAATCTACATTATCTATTATATATGAAGTTATGGATAGAGCAAAATTAGCTATAAAGGCATCAAATAAGAACTGGAAGAAGTATTGGGATATCATTGATAGAAGATGGGAGGGAGAATTGCATAGACACTTGCATGTTGCTGGTAATTCATTTGCATAGAAATCATTTTTGTTGACTAGAAATTGAAACTGTCATATCATAACAATTATGTGCTTACATTATTGCAGCATATTTTTTAAATCCAGCACTCCAATATTCAAAAAACTTTTCTACACATCTAGAAGTAAGAAACGGATTAAAGGAGATCATTAAAAGATTGGAGCCGGATTTGAATAAACAAGCAAGACCTATTAATGAGGTAATAATAATTTATTTATTTCATCGATATAATATTATGCAAATATTAATACTTGTGATGTGTATTCTTACAGATAAAATTATTTGTGGATGGAGTTGGAGAATTTGAAAGCTCACTGACTAGAAGAGCAGTGCAACAATCTCTTCCAACTGATTGGTGGATTAATTATAGCGAAGAAGCTACCAATCTGTAGAAAATTGTCATCAAAGTTTTAAACCAAACATGTTCATCGGGTTGTGAAAGAAATTGGAGCACGTGATCACTGATTCATACAAAATTACGCAACCGGTTGATAATGAACAAGTTGCATAAACTAGTATTTGTGCATTACAATATGCGATTGCGAGTAAGAAACTTGACATGCAAAAGCGACACTGATAATTATTACAACCCAATTGATCTGAACAATATTTTCAATGATGATATTTTGGATGAGTGGATTCGTGAGGAAGAACAACCGATGTTATCACCAGATGACTTAGGTTGGTTGGATGAAGGTATTCGTCGTAGTGACGAAAGTGGCGGTGATGACGGTGATGGCGACGACGATGGTGATGGCGGTGATGATGACGACGGTGATGATGGTGGTGATGGTGATGACGGCGGTTATAGAGGTGATGGCGGTAATCAGTGTTCTAAATGGCGGCCACAGCGGCTACATCAGCCGGAAAATTTATCGGAAATGGGGATATATCGTGAATATATCGGGGATATTTTCAAAAATTGGATGTCAGAATTGGACTGTAAATATACACATCTTGTTTTAAATCACATCTCAATAAGACAATATATGCATAAATTATATAAATCTACAGAAAACATCATACTTATATGTTTAAGATATACTTAACTCGATAACTTGCATTAAACCTATAAATCCATAATCACTATCTAAGTGTAGAATCTTAAAAAATGCCACATTGCCACATCACTCGAATTACCCAAATACCTAACCTAGAAGGGTGTAAAACGCTACATCAGGCCCAAAATCGCCGAAATTGCGGCCGATATATCGGGTCCATGCCTATTTATCGACGATTTTGAATGGAAAATGCTATATCGGTTTGGATGTGCCAAATCATTGCGACTAGGTGCCGTAAACGCAATATCGGCGCAATATCGGGGTTATATCGGGGATATTTAGAACACTGACGGTAATGATGAAGAGACTCATGGTGTTGGTGGAAGCCAACGAAGTGGTGCTATGTCATGGGATACAGAATATTATGCCACACAAGATACATATCATGGAGCCCGGGCGGGGATTTCGCAACAGCATAGGCATTTGGATCGGTTAGTCGATTTCAGTTATAGCGATTATTCGAGTGGACATGATAACTACTCACATGGTCATCATAGTGTTGAAGGCCATTTACAGGGTTGGGTTTGACATCTGGCCAATATTCTAACACTGGTGAATATTCTACTAGCAACACTGAATATCGAGGTTTTGAGTATTATCACCATAGAGCTGATATTGCACAACCCCTACCGTCATATAACTTTGATGCTAGATCCTCTGACCAATCATCTCAGCCTACAGGATCTCACCTACAAACACATTATTATCCTTATGGAAACTATATACCTGGTTTCTATTGATAATGATGATTTTGTGCCTCCTCGTAATTCAATATGGAAATGACTATATTAGCAGGTAATTATGAATTATTTTGTGCAATTTACTATATTATGTATGTATTTTGATATCTTTTTACCGAAGACGCTTATATTTATACTTTCACGTTATGTTTTGAGTGCTAGGTGATATGTTTTGAATATGTGATACATGAATTTTGATGTCCACATTTTTTTTTACGATTTGTCATGATTTTTTCATAATTTTTTTGACGTTCTATGTAGCGTTTTGCGCGTATCGTCCGAGTCCGATCAGAGTTGCCGAGACCGGTCCGTCTCGGTGCCGGCCGAGTCGGCGGCCGAGATCGAGACTTTGAACCATGTCTCTCAGAGACATGTTGCCTACCAAACCCTCACTCAGCCTCTCAGGTGTACCGCTTTCCTGTAGCTCTAAAGAAATGACCACCCATCAACTTCATGTTATAGGCCCTCCGTGTTGCGGGCAAGTATCATGCTTAGCCACTTGAGAGTTTCCAAGTCAGCAATAGGGTCTTGTAAGAAAGTGGAAATATGACACAGAACTAGGATTTCTTACCCCCCCCCCCCCCACAAAACCAAAAAAAAAACACAAGAATCACATGTCTTTTACAGAACAGGACCCAACATGAGACAGCCTATTGTACTTCTCCCTTCTCAAGTCATTAAAGAAAGGAAACCCCCAGTAAACTGGCATTTCATTTATAAAGGGCTCCTCTCAACTCTCTACGATACAAAATGGAGCTCGACGGAGTGCTCTTCATCACGGTTAATACCATGAGGAATGGGCCCCGGGGGGATGACTTTATATGCCCCAAATAATAAATCATCATCTCAAGAACTCAAGGAAACATATCTAGTACACAATATAGTTATCAGGGAATGGTTTACATTCATCTTCTTTGTTGGGACTCCACCAAATGTCTTTAGAAATTATCACCTTCATTGAAACAAATTATATTCTTAATCCGTGTTTACTTTGTTGATATTTTTACTTGGAGTATGTCTCCAAATTGCTATTGTTCTCTTATATCTTCGACTCATACTTGCTTATCTGGATAGTTTCCTTTCATTTCTACTATGTTGAAAATCAACACAACAAAACGATAATAACAGCCGCACCAGTGAATATAGGTCAGGAAAGGCATATCTTGTGTGAAAATCGACAGTCTAAATATTCAGGAGGGCCAACATATTGTCCAATTCATCTAGCTCCACAATACCCAAGTTCCACTATATCAAACTCCATGGATTCTCAATGGTTTCTGTATTGACCCAAACCTGCGAGCCTGGACTTCAAAGTTTGAAGAAACCTCTGTTTAATTGATCTTTTATCGCTAACATTTTCCGTCTCAGAGCATCAATACTTGTGCATAAGTTTGTGCAAAGTGGCGTAGAACAATAGACATTAGGAAGGTTACATGCCGCAGCAATGCAGTACATGAATCTGGGAATGAAACCGCACCTCAACATATCATTCGTTAAGCCTCGGTGCATGGGGAAAGAGTTGAGGATCTTTCGCCAAATAGTCTCCACGAATGCATCTCTTGTACCTTCATGACCCTGAAGGTCCAAGGTGTCTGTGGGGAAAGTGTAAAATCTTATTGATAGAGTTTTTTTACTCATTAGAGAAGATAGCCCAGAGTTTGGAATCCAACGGCGTGCCAAGAAGTAAGCACACAACTGAAGACAGTGGCCCAGTCGACCGCCCGGATGACCGGCCATGCACAGAAGTGTACAAAAGGAGAAAAGGTATGTAGCGATCGACCGCCCAGGAGTAGCGCAGCAGAAAGACAGTCGATCGACTGCCTAGAGTATTGGTTTTGGTTCTGCACAACTAGCGGTCAATTGTCCAGTCTACCAACCAGAGCGCAAACTTGAGTCTACACAGGGAGCGGCCGACCGCCCGGTCGACCGCACAACAGTTCTTAGCAGTCCTATTTAGATTCTGCATTCGTTTCTAATCCGAATTCAGATCTGTTGGTTTCTTTTTCTTTGTGTTGAATTGATTAATTAACAAGATCTCTCCCCTTCTGCCCCGAGAATGTAGGCAATTACCAAACCTCGTTAAATCTATATTTTCTCGCTTTCTTTCTCTCTGTTTTGTTCTTACCAATTGTGATTGTTCTCCTAACAAGTCATATCAGAGCTTTTCGGGTTTTCGACGAGAAGTTTTTATTTGGGTGGAGCAAAATCGCTTTGGAAATTGTTCGACGGTTTCGTTTGGAGGTAAAGATATGATCTTTATCTATTTTGATTTGTTTTTCACTAATTGTTTCCGCATTATTTTGTTGGATCTACTAGAGGAGATGGCCGGAAAGAGTCAACATACGGTGCATACCATGAATAGTCATCCATCAAAGATTGACGTGGTGAAATTTGACGGCACGAACAATTTTGGCATGTGAAGATGTGAGGTGATGGACGCGCTGACGCCAAATCTCGAAGATTCTCTACGTATGAAGGAAAAGACGGAGGAGACTTACGAAAAAAACTAAGACAAGATGAATAGGACAGTGTGTGACGTCATAAGATCTTGTTTAACACAAGATATCAAGTATCATGTATGATCGAGACTTCAACGAAAAAGATACAAGAGATCCTAAAAAGTAAAGTACTTGACCAAGAGTATATAGAATCACTTGCACTTGAAGATGAGGCTTTATCACTTCCAATTGAAGAAAGAAATCTCGTTCGGTGAACACATGAATAACTACATGAATATTCTTGCGGATTTAGCCAACGTGGATGTGGTGATCGATGAGAATGACAAGGCATTGATTCTTTTGAGTTCTCTTCCTGATGAAGATTACGAGACCTTCATTCTCACCCTAATCAACGGTAAACAATCCATTGGCTATAATGAAGTTTCTTCTGCTCTTGTAAATCATGAATTGAGAAGGAAAGACAAAGAGTTCTCAATATTACATCGGCAGAAGCGTTGACAATAAAAGGCAAGAGTTTCAGTCGAAAAGGCAAAGGTGATCGTCATAGATCAAGTCCAAAGTCGGTTTCAGAGATCTGAAGAACCAATGTGCCTTCTGTTGGCCCAAAGGCCCATCACTCTAGTTTTGATGATGATCAACTCATGTAGTTATGGTACTAATGATCTTGTGTTTAATTAGTTTCAGATTTGTGATCAAGATCTTAGTAGGTGTGTAGCTTCAACAAAAGATTTGAAGTCAAGTTTTGGAGCTAGCACTTTTGATTCAAGAGCATATGCATCAAGACCACATCAAGTACTCAAGAGGAGTCTAGCTCTTTGGATCAAGTTTGGACCAAGTCAAGAAGGAGGAGAAGACTTCAAGTGAAGACTTCAAGATCAAGACTTGAGTCTAGGTTTGTTTTTATAAGATTTTGTTTTAGATTAAAATGTAAAGGATAGAATAGTTGGTGGATTGCTGAAGTATATCATACACACACACTCTTGATTTAGATGAGTTTCCATAAAAGAATTTTTATTTTGAAAAAATACAAAAGAGTTTTTCTTTTTGAAAAATACTGGTTTGGTTTTTAGAATTGAAAGTATATATGTTTTAACCAAAACGTTTTAGTGCTTAATGTCAAAAACATAGATATTTCATCATGTATGTGTAGTGGATCATACCTTACACTCTATGCTTTAAAAGTGTTTAAAATATCTTGTTTTTGTATTTGGATAAGTTTTGGAAAAATCTATTTTGGAAAAAAATATAGATTTTGTTTTTAGCCAAAATTTCTAAGTTACAAAAATAGTTCAAATTGTTTGTAACATGTCTTGATTTTGCTCAAACATGTTTGATTATCAAAGTATAATATCGAAACTATTTTTGTAGATTTTTCGTGATTTTATGGGATTTTATTTAAGCTAAAAAGATAACTTTTAAATCCCTAAAACTGACCTGACCTGGCTTCTGCCGGTCGACCGGACCGGTCGACCGAGCTTGAAGTCGGTCGACCGACGTGCACAGAATGTGCACGCCAAGTCTGCTAGAGGGCCGGTCGACCGACCCGGTCGACCGCCAGAGAGCTTATGCTCTCTGGAAAGCCCCGGTCGACCGGGCCGGTCGACCAGCAGAGAGCTCTGCTCTCTGTTCCAGGCAGCGGTCGACCGGGCCGATCGACCGAGGCTCCAACGGTCAGAATTCTGACCGTTGGCGGTCGACCGGGCCGGTCGACCGTCAGCCATTAGGGATGAAAAAAATGCCCCAACGGCTAGTTTTTCTAGCCCTATAAAGGAGGGCTTTTGGGACTGTTTTTAATAAGATTTTTCAAGTGGTTTTGCACCAGTTTTTCCTACATCTTTTAAGAGGTTTCTCCACTTGTTTTGAGAGCAAATATTTCCAATCAAAAGCGGAGTTTATCAAGAGTGTTTTAAAAGTGATTTTCTTGAGTTTTCCTCCATCATTTCGATCCTAGTTTTCTCACACAACACTTGAGCTATCCATTGCTATATCTACCTATAGGGATCTTTGTTGTGAGAGGATTTTAGGTGATCAAAGTGTTGTGATTACCAAAGTTCTACTTTGTTCTTTGAGGAGGCGGACTTGCGGGTTCGCGGTGTTTCGAGTTCGTGTGTGAACTCGTTGTTTGAGGTGCGGCCTCGGCGAGCTAGTGAGCTTGCAGTGTGTTCTTGCGGGAATAAGAGAGGGACTAGAGAGTCCAAAGAGCTTGTAGGTGTTGCGGCACCAAGTGATCCGGTGGGATCGATTTTAGTGAAAATCCTTCATAGTGTTGAAGGCGGGGACGTAGAGCAAGTGTGCTCGAACCTCGAAACAAATCTCCCGTGTTTGCGATTGCTCTATCTCTTACTTGTTTATATTTTGCATGCTTATATTGCTTTCATCTTTACATGCTTGATATATATTTGTGCTCACATTGTTATATGCTTGGGGATTGTTTGCTAACACTTGTATTCAACCAAGAGAGCCAACGCGACACCTCAACTCTTATTTAGAGGAATCTTGAGGAGTTAGTCCAGAGCCCTTCACGGGGAATCCGGCTACACTCTTGTGTTATACGTGGTGTTTAGTTTAATAAGTTTTAATTCCGCATTAATTGACCATTAGATTAGCTCATCACCTATTCACCCCCCTCTAGGTGATTTACACCTTCTGCAAAGAGTTGGCGCACTGGAAGATTGATTATCCAAGGATCAAGGATAAGTCGAAACCCGAAACAAATCTAGCACAGATGGTCAGTACACAAGCTGGTGGTACGTTACAGGCACGTGGATCAGACTCAAACTCATCGATATTCTCGTTCTTAGTCACTACTCTTACTGTTGGTTACTCAGGTGATTCTGAGTGGATTCTGGATACATGTGCTACCTAGCATGTGTGTCCCAATAAGAATTGATTTTCTAACTTCGAGAAGCTAGATGGTTATTCCGTCGTCATGGGTGATGATCGTCCATGTAACATGAAAGGGATATGTACAATCTTTATCAAGATGTTTGATGGGATGGTGAGGGAATTGAAGGAAGTGAGGTATGTACCTCAATTGAAGAAAAATTTTATCTCAGTTGGTGCCTTGAAAGCATTGGGTTTAGAGATATATGGTAGAGATGATATTCTCAAGATGCTTAGAGGCTCGATGGTGGTATTAAAGGGTGTCTGACGTAATAACCTTCATTACTTGAAGGATAATACTGTTACAGGGCAAGTGGCGACTTCTATTGATTCAGATGATCATTATACCCCGTTATGGCACATGAGGCTCGGACATACATGTGAAAAGACTTTACAAGCTCTAGCAAAGAAAAGTTTGTTGTAAGGTGCCAATACCTGCAAATTGAAATTTTGTGAGCATTGCGTCGTCAAAAAGAAGACCAAGGTGAAATTCAGCACCGCGATTCATTGCACAGATGAAATTCTTGACAATGTTCACACACATGTTTGGATACCTACCAAGACGGCATCTATTGGAGGTAACCACTACTTTGTATCTTTTATTGATGATTACTCTAGACGATGTCGGGTATATACCATGAAAAATAAAGAGAAGTCCTAGAATTGTTTGTGGAGTGGAAAAAGAATATGGAGAAGAATGCAGGAAGTAAGATCAAGGTACTTCATTCAGACAATGGCGGGGAGTACACTAGCAATCCTTTCCTATAGCTATGCCACGATGAGGGCATAGAAAGACACTTCACAGTGAAAGAAACACCGCAACAAAATGGGGGTTACCGAAAGGATGAACATGACCTTCCTGGAGAAGGTTCGTTGCATGTTATCCAACACCAGATTATCGAAATCTTTTTGGGCTAAGGCATTGGCATATGCTTGCCATCTCATTAACAGGTTGCTTTGATCTGCGATAGGAGGTAAACCTCCTTTGAAAGTTTGGTCGGAAAAAGTTGCTCAAGACTATAGCTCGCTTCAAGTATTTGGTTGTCCGATCTATATTATCATGTCAAGAAAGATAAGTTGGGTCTGAGAGCTAGGAAAAGTGTGTTTGTGGGTTTCAAGAAAGGTGTGAAAAGCTACAAAATTTAGAATCCAAAGGACAAGAAGATCATCTTGAGCAGGGATAGTCACGTTTGATGAGGCTTCAATGGTGAAGCCTACAGACTCTCAGTAGGTGGAGAGTGAGAAGACCAACAGAATATCACAACAGGTGGAGAGTGGTGCTACTCCACCACCTCCAGATAGAACAATATCATTCGAGATCACACCTGAGGTGACACAAGCTGATGATCATGTAGCCGATGAAGTTGCTAATGATGATGAGGATTAAGAACTGGTTATGGATGATGTCCAAGATTCTATTGCAGTTGGAAGAACTCGGAGAAATCCACGTAAGCCCAGTTGGTTCATTATAAACATGATTGTGGTCTATGCTCTTTCAGTCGTTGAGGAGGCGATCTCGTTTACATATAGGGAAGCTGAAATCAATTCAGAGTCCAAGATGTGGAAGGATGCCATGATGGAAGAGATGAACTCTCTTCACAAGAACGACACTTAAGAATTGACAGAATTGCCTAAAGGAAAGAAGGTTATTGATTGTACGTAGGTGTTCGCACAAAAACAAGGATCTCTATATGGTGATACTATACGCTACAAGGCCATATTAGTAGCCAAAGGCTACGCACAGCAAGAAGACATTGAGTACAACGAGGTATTCTCACTTGCTGTAAAACACTCATCAATTCGGATATTGTTGGCACTGTTGGCACTGGTGGCACCGTACGAGTTCGAGCTTGATCAGCTCGATGTAAAGACCGCTTTTCTCTATGACGATCTTGATGATGAGATCTTTATGTCTCAGCCTAGAGGGTTCAAGACTACAGAAAAAGAGAATATGATGTGCAAGTTGAAGAAATCACTTTGTAGGCTTAAACAATCGCCAAGGCAATGGTACAAGCGTTTCGACAACTTCACAAGACACAAGAGACACTCGAACCCATTATGACCCATATGTTTACAACAACAAGCTGCCGGATGGAGAGTATATTTATCTACTGTTATATGTAGACGATATGCTCATTACTTCTAGAAGTAGATCCACGATTGATAAATTGAAGAAAGACTTATCTTTCGAATTTGAGATGAAGGATCTCAGTGAAGTGAAAAAAGTTCTAGGCATGGAGATTAAGAGAGACCAAAAAAGTGACAAAGTTTACTTGACACAAAAGGTGTATTCAAAGAAGGTACTGCAGAAGTTCATCAATGGCGACACAAATTTGTAAGCACACCGTTGGCCCATCATTTCAAGTTAAAAGCTACTATATAGGCACTGTTGAAGAGCGCGAGTATATGTCTCACGTACCTTATGCTAGCGCAGTTGATAGTTTAATATATGCAATAGTGTGTACAAGGCATGATTTGTCACAAGTTGTCTCAATGGTTAGCCAATACATGCACGATCCCGATAAGAGTCATTGAGAGGCAGTGAAGTGGATTCAACAGTACATCAAAGGTGCCATAGATATTAGTTTGGTATTCGAAAAGGATACTACGGGTAAGCAAAAGTGTATCGGATATGTTGATTCTGATTACGATGGAAACCACGACAAGCGTATATGTTTTTCACATTGTCCCAAGCACTACTAAGTTGACGCTCAGTCTAAAGTCACTTTGTCTACTATGGAGGCCGAGTATATGGCCATGACGAGGGCTATGAATGAGGCAATTTAGCTTCAAAAGTTGCTTGACAACTTGGGTATTGAATATAATTTATTGAAGATCAATTGTGATAGCATGAGTACTATCTATTTGGCAAAGAACCAAGTTTATCATGCAAGAACCAAGCACATCGACGTCAGGTTCCACTTTACTCGGGAGATTATTGATGAGGGTGACATCGAGTTAAAGAAGATTCACACGAAGGAGAATTCCGCTGATATGCTTACAAAGGTTGTTCCGAGAGTAAAGTTCGCACATTGCAAGAAGTTACTCCAAATCCTTCCAGTTGCTTGAGTTGTATGGAGCTCGTTTGGATGAACAACGAATGACTTGATCCCTCGTCAGGGGGCATGTAGGTAACCACATTGGTGCAGCCCAGTTGAGTCGACAAAGTGCTTTGTTTTGTTCAGCTCAGATTTGGGAAATCTTCACCGAGGTGGAGAATTGTGGGGAGAGTATAAAATCTTGTTGGTAGAGTTTTTTAACTCATTGGAGAAGATAGACCAGAGTTTGGAGTTCAACGGCGTGCCAAGAAGCACATGGCTGAAGACAGTGGCCCGATCGACCGCCCGGTCGACTGGCCATGCACAGAAGTGCACAAAAGGAGAAAAGGCATGTAGCGGTCGACTGCCCGGTAGACCACCCAGAAGGAGCAGCGTAGCAAAAAGACAATCGTCGACCCCTGGTCGACCGTCCAGTGTATTGGTTTTGGCTCTGTACAACTAGCGATCGACCGCCCGGTCGACAGGCTAGAGCGCAGACTTGAGTCTGCACAAAGAGCAGTTGACCGCACGACGATTCTGAGAAGTTTCTAATTTGGATTCTGGATTTATTTCTGATCCGAATTCAGATCTTTTGGTTTCCTTCTTTTCGTGGTTTCTCTGGCTATATAAAGAGGGGCATTGTCCCCAGTATTTGTAACTTGAATTGATTAATAAGATCTCTCTCCCCTTTTTCCCAAGAATGTAGGCAATTACCGAACCTCATTAAATCTGTGTTTTCTCGCTTTCTTTCTCTCGGTTTTGTTCTTGCCAATTCTGACTGTTCTGCGGCAATACTCTGGTGTTTGCACACAGACCTCCGGCGGGTCTCCAATAGTGTCCACCCTAACATTCAAAAATCCATGATATGAAAGTTAACTTCAGTTCTAAAATCCCATTAAAGATATAAGTATATCCTAACTGTGTAAGAAGCTTATTAATAGGGCCGAAACATCAACTTATTGGACATGATGTTCCTGTGCCTCCACAATTATTCAAATAGTGAATAACTTGGTAATTAAAAATTGACAACTAAAAATTGAAAAACTTGTCCTCATTTTAGTTCCCCGAGCTTGTTATGACTGGTAAATTTTAGCTCTCCTAGCTTGTTATGACTGGTACCTAAATCTAAGGAGTGACATTGGTGTTCCACCCAAGTATCATTAGAAAAGTTTGAATCTGATGAGATTCAAGTTAGAGGACTAACAGTTTACCTCTTGCTGCTATTCCACATCAACTATTTTCTGTTTATAAACCAATGTGTACTAGACAATGAGTCTGTTGTTTCCCACAATATTTTTTGTATCCTCATCCAAATTCCCAAATGGGAGAACTCATAGTTCATTAAATGTACATGTCTCTGTGGCAGAAATGGTGAGCTCCCTACTTTACCCATCTCTCTCATTTTATCCCCTTTCTCCTCCTCTTTTCTTTTCCTTTTACTTCATTTCTTTTCCACGTTCTATATCACAGTTGCATATGACAAACCGGCCCCTTGGGAAGATAAACATGTGACCTAGAAGCTCAAGTTGATAGGTAGAGGTTTAATTTTTTTTGTTTATGCCCTTCAATTTTTATTTAACTTTCAATGTGGGATTATTCTTAATCAGACATGACCCAACTTAATCTCCCCTTTCATGTGTGACGGGTCCATAGACATTACACTAGCCAATAATCCCTCAAATAAGGGGCAAGACCAAGACAAGCAGTCAAACATTGTCAAACACAGTCCTTGAGCCTTGAACACATACGAGTACAAATTCAGCACTATTGGACCACACATTAGATGTGTACTCCCCCTTGGACCACACCTAGGTTCTGGTACCAAGACACAATATGTATTGACACCTATTCTAATTGAAAATTTTAAATTGATAGGTGTATCCTCAACTTTCACTTTTTGTCCTTCACTTTTTACTCAAATCTTTGACATGGGACTATTCTTAATCACACATGACCTTAACAAATCTCTCCACCCAACATATCTAGTGATGCAACTCATAAGAAAGACACGAACCAATCAAAACTAATATATATTGAACAGGCAATACCATGTCTGTTTACAGTAATAATAACAGTTAATATCAGCTAAAGAAAATAATAATAATAATAATAATATGCTACATGCAACAGTATGATATACATGATGGTGATATTTTTACAACGTTTTGGTAGTGATGGAAGGAATGACCAATTTCATTTCACGATGAGAAATAAAATCCTAACGTTTTATTTTATCAAAACCCCCTATGTATATTCTATAGCTGAAGAATCATTTCTAACATGATGGATTTGTAATTTTTTACACCTGACAAAAAACAATAAATTAAAGGGAGGCATTTAAAGATAATGGTACGCTTACAGAATCAGCACTAATTAATTTATGATTCAGCTATTTTCCAAATCCCAAGAAATGATCTAAACAGATCGTGATGCTATAACACAGTTGCAAGGATAAGGAAAGTATCAAGTATAATTATAGCTATGAAATAGCATTATGAATGACCACGAAAAACTCTAATGATGCTACACTTATGAAACCATTGATCAACATCAGTCATCATGATCATGATGGTCTTACGTAGATTGAGGTTCAATTAAAAGAATAGTAGCTGACCGTGTAAGTGCTCCAACCCTGCTGCATCGGCAGGGTGCCTGGGGAAGATGGAAAAATAACAGGCATATAATCTGGGAGACCTTGCATTCTTGGACTTGATAAGTAAGGTCTCGCTAAAGGCCATGTTGAAAGCCCTCCAATTAAGGGGAGATTTGATGGAGGTGCCACAGGAGAGCCTGTGGATCCATAGGCAGATGGTCCTGTGGCAGGATATACAGCTCCCAGTGCAGCAGGCTGTGGGTGGTTGAATTTGCAGGCAACTCCAAATTTACAAGATCCAGTTCTCATGTAATATGGACATGATTTTTCATCCTGTGAGGCAAGAATAGAAATGAATACTGCAAACAAGCCCCGTCACACAGCTCACCGGGAAACTAAACTCAGTGTGACACCCATTCAAAGCAATACACGGAAGTAGTTGGAAGCATATGGAGACCATGAAATTGAAGCAATGGTGAAACAGAAATTGCTACCTGACGCATGGGAAGCCCCAGAATGTTCAGCGGAGCAGGTCGTGTGTCATGTCTGTCACGCGGATGATGATATTTGCATGATGCTCCAAATTTGCAGGTTCCTGTCTTCAGAAAGAACTGCAAGCGTAACGGGAATAATGCATTAAGAGATTATTATACAGATCCAAACACTCCTGAAACAATTTAGTGCAAAGTACAAGACATGGATGGAATCAAGCTAGAGAAGATCAATGTAGCAAACCAAAATCACTGTATTTGACTTTGAAACCCGCAAGGCACATCAATGTCCAAAACTGAAGACTGAACTAAATTCCAACTGCCAATTCAAAAATACACACTGCCTGTGTATATAGAGGAATTAAGCAGTATCCATGCTAAGAGAGTTTAAAGTAAGGTTTGCAACTGATTAGAAAAGCTCATGTCTCTGTAAGAGCAAGTTGAAAATGTTCTGAAACTATACTTTGTGTGAAGGCATAATTAAATCCAAGTAAGGATGCACATGGCAAGAGGAACTTCTGGTCTAACAGGAGATAATATCCAGAAATATAATCAGTCACGGATAAGCATGCAGTACAAACAGAAGACTTCTGCTCAACTGTATGATGCTGATCATATTAATGTTACAGGATTCCATCTTACTGTCATCCTTCAACACTAAAAGACCATGAAATCATAGTGGGCTAGAAACAATTCAATTGAGAAAACGCTTAAAAGGTTATTGAACCTTACAGTTGGAGTGGTGGTGGCTACTGTGATTATTGTGATTCCATGAGCAGCCTCTTTGGAGTGATGAACACTATTCATTCAGTCCAGAATGAGATGTGAGGGGTTTCTCTGGTCATGCTCTCTCTTCTTCTAAAAGATCAGAAACCTTGACGCAAATACATCCTCATGATCTCATAAACCTCCCAAAGTAGTGAGTGGATGAGTTGGCTAGTTGAGTGGATCCCAGGAAATGAGATGGGATAAGTAGTTTCAAGGAAAATGAAATATAACGTAATGATGCAAGTTTATTAGGTGATTTAAAATTATCACCCACCTATACCCCAACCACCCTCTACCTGAGAGAGAGAGAGGGGGGGGGGGGGGGGGGGGGGGGGGGGGGGAAAGAATCATACCCCTAAAAAAGTTTAGTTTGTTGTATGGTAAAATCTCACTTTAACTTCTGAATAGTGAAGTCATGCTCCCACTTAGAATAAACATGCCTCCTAAAAACACGGGTCCTACAGGTTTAAACATGCAATAACATGCAGGTAAAACCAAAGCCTTTACAATAATATTAACAGGAAAGTAAATCTTTTATATCTGAAAGGAAAAAAAATAGAATAGACAACTGCATGTACAGTAACATAACGAGCAAAAGTTTAGAACTTAACCAGGTGAGATCTAACATACAAGGTGGAAAAAAAGAAATTAGAAAGGGAGTTAACAATATATACCTCAAAATCACTAACATGTAATAACAGAAATTACATGCCAACATCTCCATACAGGCGCATGCATGGTTCAAATTTAGTTCCCTACACTTCAAAGCTTACAAGACTAGTCATAATATCTAACTTAGCATCCTCCTTATTCCTTAAACTTCAAACCAAGCCCTGGCTATATTAGCGTACAAGGACTTTGAATCACAAAAGCAAGAATTTCAAGACATTTAGAAAAGTAAATCAGCATAGCAGCCATCCTTTTTTGCATACCGCCAGACAATACCTAAGAGTTAAAGTGTAAAATATTCTATTAGGATGCTTTTTGATAGTTTTCTGATTCAACGGCCATCAGGCTCCATGATAACTTGAACCCAAAAAAAAGGGAACAAGAAATACAACAAATATATTAACATTATAACTGCTCAGTGTGAAGATATTTATGTTAGTGTAGCTAGGGGCTTATCACCATTTAACCGCTCACTATGTGAGAATGAAAATATATGTCCAAAATTGCCACAAAAAGTATTTGTATCTATATATATTACTCACCTCCTACTCCCCCTCCTTCCTCAGACACCAAAACTAGACATGGTTTTCCAAGAACAATTAGTAGCATGGTCTACTTACTAATAGATACTGGGTTGTTTGATGCCCTCTCCCGAAAGAAAAATCTAGTAACATGGTCACAAGTTACAGCATTCAGGAATAATTCGGTACAGTTTACAAGTTCAGAATTTCCAGAGAAGATTCAAAAATGAAATTGTTTGGCAAAAGTTTGGGATAAATACATATCCACATGCAGCTACAAAGGTATACATAGAATTTGTATTTATAGTGTATGTGCATTCATTTACATCCAAAGCATAGCGGGTCCTACCTAGGGACTTAACAACCATAAAACTGTTTCACCAAGCAGAAAACGAAATTGTTGGGCAAAAGTTTCGAAACAGATATATGAGACAGATATATGAAATATGAAACCAAGTAAAACATAAATTTTATAGTTATAGATTCTACGCATTCATATACATACCTAAACTCTTGAGACACGTGTGGAAGAATTCATTCAAATCTATTCTATGACTATTCCAAATGTTTCTGAAATAATGTCCTTAGAAAAGTGAAATTAAATATATCCTTCAAATTAATCTGCTTTTGCATACATGCTTATAATTATGGAGCTGAAATTGATATATGAATTATGAAATATACAAGACAGCTGAATTTTGCATAGTCTTACGCTTATAAACTAAAATTTATACTATGTCTGCTCCACATGTTGCAATCACAGCCAACAAAACTGAAATTGAAAATCCTTCAAATTAATGTCTTTTTGCATAAACTATACAACATTATAAAGTAAAAATTTATATTATGTCTGCTCCACATGCTGTTGCAATAGCACCTCACAGAACTAAAGTTGAATATATCCTTCAAATTAATGTCTTTTTGCATACATACTAATGGGGGGGCATCGAGTCAACTTTTTCTTTTGTTTTGAGTCCAAGTTTGTATTTTCTTTTATTTAGTAGTCTTGTGTCTATTTTACTCTTGTGCTTTATTTTAGTCCCACATCGACTGTGAGAAGGAACTAAAGAAGTTGTATGTCTATTTAAAGACTCCATTGTTTTCAATAAAATAAGACTAGAATTTTGGGAAAAAAAAATTTAGGGATGTGTCGCCCGTGACCGGGTGTGAAACCCTAACTATGAAGTCAAGATCGAGCGTTGATTAGTCATCAATTTAGCATTTCATATCGCATTTTCCTGCCCGGTTTATGAATAAAATACTGCTAATAACCCGTATTTTGGTCTCTTATGCAGATTACAAGAGTACAAGGGCAAAGTTGAAATAAGAGCTTAATTAACCACATTTTGGATAATTAATTTCTTGGAGGCCAAGGCAAAGAGCTTCTAGAAGAATACATTGAATTCCCGTACTAAAGATGTATCTGGAGAAATACGGATCCAAATTACGCAAAATAAAGTATATATAGAAGCATCTCGAAGCAATACATAGAACCAGGCAAAAGATCAAGGGATCTTTCCCTGATCTTGCAACGAAAACACGGCCAAAGTCGCGTTTCCGCGGAAAAGCCAAGGAGCGAGCCCCGATCTTCGACACGTGGCTTCGTCTCGCCATCCCACACCTCCTTTTGCCTATAAATACAGCATGTATGAGCCAGAATGCAAGAGAGGAGGCTAGGATTAGGGTTTCTTCTCCATAAAATAGATTAGGATTTTCTTTCTTTTCTTTGTATTTTTCTTTCTTTTTTTAGATCTTGTATTAGGCCAGAGATTGATTCATAAGAGAGAGTGTTGATGTAATAGATGAGTGACAAATCTATAAAAGCTTCCTGCTTTCCTTATATTAGTTTCTTCTCTAACTTTTACATGATTCTTAGCTAGTTCTCTCATGGCGACTAACTACTAACCACTAATCATCTAACACTTGATTGATAATCCACATAAATCTAATAGCATCTACAAGGCCTTGCTCTTGCAAAAATTATTAATGGCTCATGATGATGAGTTCTAATTCCTAACTTGCTAAGAAGCTAACTTGCACAGCTAACTTTACTTCATACTTGCCTCTAACCGGTTTTGATGGATTAATTGTATGGTGCACCTTGATAGTCCAGCTTTGATGTGGAGAACAATCTTATGAGCTATGCTTCGAAAAGCTCTTGGAGACAAGTCTAGTGATGGCCAAGGATCTATTGTGAGGCAACTATCATTCTTGAAGTTAGCATGATTATTGAGTAATTAGTAATTAGGAACCATGAATTTTCTTCCTCTTTTTACTTTGTTTTAAAAATAGTTTTCCAAATCACAACTTCATTTCTAGGGAAAATCTAGAGGTTTAAAGGTTTGTTACACACGCTCAGTGCAATCGCGTTCTGGCAAAAGTGGTGTAATAACATTCTTAGTTTAGTTTTTTTTAGTTTTCTTGTTTTGCTCGGGACGAGCAAAAAATAAGTGTGGGGGTGTGATTAGTCGTCAATTCAACATTTTATCATCGCATTTCTCTGCTGGTTTATGAATAAAATAATGCTTCTTACTCGTGTTTTGGTCTCTTATGCAGATTATGAAAGATAAGGGCAAAGTTAGAATTAAGAGCTTAATTAAACCCATTTTCGGGTGACTAAATCAGATTTCTTGGATACCAAGTCAAGAGCTTCTAGAAGAATGCATTGGATCCTGAATTGAAGACTGTTTTGAAAAAAATACAGATCCAAATACTCAAAATAGAATATATACAGAAGCTTCTCGAGACTGGATGAAAGAGTGGCCAAAAGATCAGGGCCACTGGCCCTGATCTTCGACGCGTGTCTTTGCCTGGTGAAACCCTAGCCTGCAATGCCTATAAATACTGCACGTAAAGACCAAAATTCAAGAGAGGAAAGCAGGATTAGGGTTTCTTCTCCATAGAATATATTAGGATTTTATTTTTCTTTTCTTTGTATTTTTCTTTCTTTTTTTAGATCTTGTATTAAGCCAGAGATTGATTCATAGAAGAAAGAGAGTGTTGATGTAATAGATGAGTGACAAATCTATGAAACCTTCCTCCTTTCCTTCTATTAGTTCCTTCTCTAACATTTACATTATTCTTAGCTAGGTTTCTCTCATAGTGACTAACTACTAACCACTAATCATCTAACACTTGATTGATAATCCACATGAATCTAATAGCCTCTACAAGACCTTGCTCTTACAAGAGTCATTGATGGTTCATGATGATGGATTCTAACTCCTAACTTGCTAACAAGTTAACTTGTACAACTTACTTCATGCTTGGCTCTAACCGATTTTGATGGATTAATTATATGGTGCACCTTGTTAATCAAGCTTTTATGTGGAAAACAATCTTATGGATCATACTTTGAAATGCTCTTGGAGACAAGTCTAGTGATGGCTAATGATCCATTGTAAGGCAACTATCACTGAGCATGGTTAGTGAAGTAATTAGTAGTTAGGAACCATGAGTTTTCTTACTCTTTTACTTAGTTTTAGAAATAGTTTTCCAAATCACAACTTCATTATCGTTTCTTTTATGTTTACATAATCTTCTTTTCCTTCTTGTTTTCTTTTCTTGTTTTCGTTTAAATTCTTTTGAAACCTAGAAGAACTCGTTAACACTAACATGATACACCGTTAATGCTTCTATCGCCTCCCGTCCCTGTGAATTTAACCCGTATAGCCACTTTGCTATAACAGAAGTATTGAGGAAGCCAAAGCACCATGCGGCGTGAGGTCAAGATCGAGGAGAGTGTGGCGTAAGCGATATGAGATCCAAGAAGGTGGAAGGCCTTTTCATTTATTCATTAGGTAATCATTAGTTATTTTCTTTCATCTCTCATTTTTTTCCAAAATCCACAGACCTCCTTTTTCGTTTCACATCAATTTGGTATCAGAACACGATTAGAAAAAAGTAACGAGTGATGAAAATTAAATTGTAATACAAGTTTCTTGTGAAAAGATTCCTGGTGTGAAATTGGTACAATTTTTTTTGAACCATTCATTGCGAGTGTTGAAATGAATTAATAATCCGGTGAGAAACCGGTGCAATTTATTACTTCATTCACTTTCTTTTTCCTCTCTTTTATCAAAATTCCAAAAAAAATCCAATCTTAACCTCTTTTATCTCCTCTCGCGTATCAAAATCTCAATCACTCACTGATCTCCCTCTTAGTCACAAAAATCAAATCCTTCTACAATAACCTCCTCAACAGTCAAAGATCTCAACAACCTCCTTCACAACAACCTCTTCAATTGCCAAAGATCTCTACAATCTCTCCACAACTACCTCCTCAACAGTCAAAGATCTCAACAATCTCCTCCACAACATCCTCAACAGCCAAAGATCTCAGCAACCTCCTCCACAAAAACCTCCTCATCAGTCAAAGATCTCAGCAACCTCTCCAACAACATCTCCAGCAACCACATCTGCAACATCTCCAATAAGATCAACAACAACAACAGCTTCAGATTCAGATTTGGTATCGAGTCACTACCATCTCATGTATAGACATGATCGAGTTCTTCCCACCCGGCAAGAATGATGGGGAACATAGAGTCAGCTTCCTTTTGTTTTGAGTCTGAGTGTATTTTCATTTATTTAGTCGTCTTTGTGTTTGTTTTACTCTTGTGCTTTAATTTAGTCTCACATCGACTGTGAGAGGAAACTGAATAAGTTGTAAGTCTATTTAAAGACTCCATTGTTTTCAATAAAAGGGGGCTAGATTTTTGAAAAAAATATTTTGGGTTGTCTCCCTTGAGGGGCATGCCGCCCATGGCAAAGTGAAATCCTAGCTATGAAGTCAAGATCGAGCGTGCAACGTGAAGCGGCGTGAGACCAAGATCGAGGAGCGTGCGGCGTGAAGCGACGTGAGATCCGGGAGGGTGGAAGGCCTTTTCATTTATCCATTAGGCAATCATTAGTTATTTTCTTTTATCTCTCATCTTTTTTTAAAAATCCATAGACCACCTTTTTTGTTTCACATACTCCTGATTACAAAGCTGAAATTGGTATATGAAATATACAACATTAAACAGATGAAATTTGTATAGCCCCTATGCATTACCCAATGGCAAAATTTTGTTGTACATGCATTATGAATAGTATTAATAATGAAACCAATATACCTTGCAGTATAAGTACAGAAAATTAGTTTTTTATATTTAAAAAAAGGCAAGCTATGAATTGGACATGGATTGGTATACTAATGATTTTTGAAGATTGTCAGATCAAATAAATCAATCACCATAAGGAACGATACACAGGTTCAATTTCAATTTCTGATAAATACGGAATAGATTCATAGAGGTACTTTGTAGTAATTAATACTCAGAAAATGGATAAGATCAACAGATTATATGTGAATAGTTCCGAGGGTGTAGATACATAAAATTGAATAGATTTTAACTTTCTGCGGAAAGTGTTTCCTCTTTCTTTCCCTGCAACACGGACTAACTGAATCCGCAAACCTGAGATCCCTTCAAACAATTGCCCAGATTTCCTGACTCAAATAAGATAAACATAGAAGTGAAGAAAGAAACTCAGAAACGTTATTAGAATCTAGTAAAAAACTATGAAATTATGAAAAAGACATTAGAGAAAAAGAAAGTATTCTGCAGAAAAAGTCTTATGAACTATCTAACCCACTCTTTTAATAACTTGGGACTCTCCAAGTGAATTTAAAAAGACTGATCACTAGACTGGATTCAGTATCCACGACATGATTCAAGACAGGGAAAACCCCACAGGAAAGGAAAGAGTGTATACCTGGAAGTATCAAAAAACTGCAATAAGAGTTTCAGGAACTGTCTTACCCGCTCTTTTAATAACTCATAACTCTCCACGTGAATGTTAACAGATTGATTACTAGACTGCTACACTTACTCCTCGATATGATTCAAGACAAAAGGAAAAACCAACATGCAAGGAAGTTCTTTAATATTGCACAGGAATCCTGAAGGAATCACTAGACATAGTGTCGAATTTTCAATGGAAGTCACAAAAGTCAGTTTATAATGGAAGCTGCAAAACTTTCTCAATGGAACACGCATAGAAAACTTCCAAAGGGTTCCTAAGATCGTAGAAGGCCATACCATATCCATTGGAACACTATGCAAGTAATCGCCTCATCATGTTATGCATTATCAAGGGCTAGGCATCTGACTGTTTGATTAAGAGGCGTAAACCTTTTTTATGAACCTTCAATGTGAGAAAGAGGGGAGGTCGGAGAGCAGAGAACTTAGAACTACCTGCTTATCTCCCCAACTACAAGAAACCAACCACAATGAAGATAGCTACAAAAGGTAAAACAGTAAAGGAAGAAACCACGGACAACTAGCAACTTCTTTCACCGGTTCCGTGTTGAAACTGCAGCAGATAGTTGTACAAGGCAGAAGGCTTCCTAAGAACCACCCACAAACTCATAGTCACATTAAGACAATTTCATAGTCACACTGAAAACAAGCTCGCTGCAGATGGTAACAAGTTTAAGAAAAAGGAAAATGTAAAAGAAAAACAAAATTCATCCACATGTCAATTGAAAAAAATTAAAGAAGCATAAGATCCGAGAAATGGGAAGCGGCATAAATCTTCCTATCGTTACTCCTTGATGATAAAGCCTGTTATTCAGAAAGGGGGCAAAATTCATGATCCTGCAAGATCCTAGGAATGGGGAGAGGCATAAATGTCTAAATTTACAGTTTTTCAAGTCTTCTCAATTAATATTCAAAACCAAAAATGAGATTCCGATCATTGTTCACATAACAGTTTAATTCGATGGCTCAATCATCCCCAGACTTGCTAGCTACAAATAATTTTTCTCTGATTCAACTTTTATAAGATTAATTCACTATTCAAATAAATAATCTAGAGCATTCTTCAGACCACCGAGGACCGAATAACAGGCATTATCATTAGATGCCCTCTCATCTTCAAATGTTAGGATCTCTATCATCCAAATGACTCACATATTACTGAAAGCTACACTATGATGGCCTGAAATAGCAACTCTGTAGGCACGCAAATTATGGTTCCCTCCTTTTCTGAAGTATGATAGCACCTTCGAACATATTGAGAGGCATTTAATTGCACTCTGATGTAGTCAAGTTTGAACCCTTATGCACCTTCTGGTCACCTTCCTCTTGAAACTTAGAGATAAATATTTACATGCCTAATCATCATTAGTAGTTAGTGATCACTCATTTAAAGATTTGTGTTGATAACTAAGAGTCATTAAAACTCAACTTTTATGTTATTGTGGTAGATAAAACTCCGCCACAAGCAACTGGACGCCCCCGATCGAACCTGCCAAAGCGAACCTGCCAAAGCGCACATAGAAAGAAGGCATCTTTCAGGTTAGAAGCATCGGTGCAGTGCCGGCAAAGACCCTCGAGCGTAAAAATCAGTAGTTGGTAGTTGGTAAGAAACGAGGACTGGCAGAGGAAAATTGCCAGTGCAGTGGTGGTGGACTAGCAAAGGAAACTGCCAGCGTGGTGCGGTATGTGCTCTGAGGATTAGGAAAGCGACCTCTGACTCCTCAGAGGAGTGTTTAGACTTGATATTGACAGCGGAGAGGATATGGATAGATATTCATCTGTTCAGTTTAAATTTGCAGATCCTCGAAACCGCTGAGATTGCATCCGAGTAGTTAGGATTGGTGTGATGGAGATTTACTGATTGCTAACTCCAAAAGCTCTACTTAGCTGTAAGGTGGCTCTGGACAAGAAAGAGGATAGAGTCGCGTAACATACTCCATGATTCGAAGTTCACCTCGATCTGTCCGTGGTGATGGATAAAGTCACCACGTGGCGGGGCATTCGGTCTAAAGTTGAATCAGCTCTGGTTGGCTGTATGAGTTCAGATTCCGAGCGAGAGACGTCTTCGAAAGGCAGGACGGCTTTGGAGTTGTGATTGAGGAATGCTGTCAGATTTAGGCGTGATTGAGATTTCAAAATGGGGATCCTGAAAGCTTCTCCATGTTCCTGCCACTGGACACGTGTCGTGATCCTGGGCAAGGTTCAAATTTTGACCACTACAGATGCCCCCTCCACTTTCGCACTTGTCGGAGCTCGCGGAAGAAAAGTGAGGGAGTAGAGTATGCTAGGTGACTTCTTTTGTCTGTCTTGGTGCTGGGAAGTCATGAGATCGTCTGGAGTATCTCTCTATATCATGGCAGATCCTTGGCATTTAATGGGAAGTGTCACCTCTGGAGGCCAGCTGTCACCTAGTCATGTCAGACGTCGATTCAAATCCTGGTGTTATTATGAGCGCCGATTTGACTCCCAGCGTCATAATGGCTTTAGTGGCAATGGTTAGCTTTTCGTCTCCTCAATTGGGCGATCGTTTCGGGTTGTTGGATGACTTTTCAGGGGCTTGCATATTTCTAAAACTCGCATTGATGGCAATGAACTCATTCATCCGTCTATAAAATGGAGATCTAGGGAAAAAAGATCATCTTCAACTTCTCTAAGCTTTTTCAAAATTCACCAAAAACCCTAACTTCGTAGCAATATATTCCTTGGACGATTTGCCATGCTTTCTTCCTTCCTCTTCATCAGATGGAGGAAAGAAAAGGAGGGTATATGACAAGAATGATGGGCAGACTCTTGCTCTCTGAGAGTCTGATCAGTGCATCGCATTAGTAGGCGTGAAGGACCTGTTACGGTGCATTAGTTGCCATGACAGAGTGCCGCCATTGAGGATAACAAGTAGGATTCTTGCTTCAACTCGATCAGACGCTCTGGTTTCCAGTTCCCTCAATCTTGGGCAAGCAAGCTTCGATGTTGAGGCTCAGAGCCTCTTTTCTTATGGCATGTACGAGGAAGAAGAAGGAGCTCATCGATTGAATGGGCCGATGAATCGCTCATCTTCCTAGAGTTCAATGCTCTCCCGCAGAACACCTCAGAGGGAATGTGATACCATCACCTTCTTGCATGTCTTGCAGGCTTCAGTCTGGTCGGATGTCGCTGTCTCGCTCTCAGAGAGCTTCCTGAGAGTCCATCTTATTCTTCTTGCAAATATGAGAATGATGGCGTGGGCAAAGAGATGTGACTTCTTTCGGTAGATATTCCTCGATGAGTGTTTCTTCGGAGTTCAGAGCGAGGGTTGACGGAGGCGGAAGGATCAGAGCGTCTGGATCTAGATCTTCTATATTTCTTTTTCAAAAGCACAGAGATGTAAAGAAAATTTTTTTATATTATACTTGTTAGATATAACACAATAAATATAATGAAATATTTTTTGAAATGAAAATGATTATGTTTGGATCTTTCCTGGTTTGCACTTACCATAAGGCTTTGGATATGATATGATCATGCCTCTTTGGAGTGCTAATATCTATCTCTGGTGTGATTGGATGGGAACAGAGTGCCTTGGCGAATTTGTGTTGTTTCTGAGTGGGAGTGATCCGACAAGCGAATCTGCAAACTTTAGACTCTGAGTGAGGGAGATCCCAGCAGCGGAGTAGGTCCGCAGTCGTCTCCGGTTGGGAGCAATCCCATCAGCAGAGTTGCGAACTCTAGACTCCAAGTAGGGGACAATCCCATTAACGGAGTGGGTCCGCAGTCGTCTCCGAGTAAGGGTAATCCCATCAGTGGAGCGGCGAACTCTAAACTCAAAGTGGGGACAATTCTAGCAGTGAAGTGGGTCTGCAGTCGCCTCCGAGTGGGGGTAATCCCATCAGCAGAGAGGCAAACTTGGCAAGACTCTGAGTGAGGGACAATCCCATCAGCAAAGTGAGTCTGCGGTCGTCTCCGAATGGAAGTAATCCCATTAGCGGCGCGATGAACTCTAGACACCGAGTGGGGGACAATCCCAGAAGCGGAGTGGGTCCGCGGTCGTCTCTGAGTGAGGAACAATCCCATCAGCGAAGCGACGAACTTGGCAGTACTCTGAGTGGGAAACAATCCCATCAGTATAGTGGGTCCACAGTCATCTCCGAGTGCGGGTAATCCCATCAGCAAAGCGGCAAACTCTGGACTCTGAGTGGGGGACAATCCCAGCAATGGAGTAGGTTCACAATCATCTCCGAGTGTGGTAATCCCATAGCGGAGCGGCAAACTCTGGACTCCGAGTGGGGGACAATCCCAACAGTGAAGTAACACTGGCAGAGGAAAACTGTCAGCAGTTCATCTACTCGTAGGACAGACGATGGGAGCCCGTAAACTGATGTTTGTGTCATCTCCGAGTGAGGGTAATCCCATCAGCAGAACGTGCAAATATTAGAGGCTCTAAAAGGGGATAATCCCAACAATAAAGTAGGAACTCAGAGCGGGGATACTTCTACAGCGGAGGGTTTCGACTGCCCGTAGACTAATCGAAAGAGAGCCCGTAGGTGAGTGCTCGAATTGCCATCTCCGAGTGGGGGAGTTGGGGAAATCCCAGCAGCGGAGCGTGCAAGTATTGAACTCTGAGTTGGAAAAATCCCAGCAACGGACTTGGGTTCGTAATCATCTTCAAGTGAGGGTTAATCCCATCAGCGAAGCAGCGAACTTGGCGGGACTCTAAGCGAGGATAATCCCAACAGCAAAGTGAGCTGAAATGGTTAGAAGCAAAATATAATTTATTTGCTCATTAAAATAAAAAACATGAAATTTAACTGAAATACAAGGAGTGTTATTCGTGGAGGTACTCTCCTGTCTTCATTGGAGGGATCAGATCACTTAATCCCTTGTACTGGGTGATCATGTGTTGCGATTGGATAGAGGCAGAGCGCTTGTGTCCTGCATCAGAAGCTGCCCAGAGGTAAGGACTTATTCCTTGAAGAAGCCTTGACAGACAAGTTCTTCCAGATATTTTCGGAGGCTTCTGCAGACAGTCTGGTGTCCCTTACTGGTAAGAACAGTATGCTTCCGCTCTGGAGAGTGTAGGTTTGTATTGATCAGCTTCGGACGCTTTACCCACGGCTGGTCCTTGATGGCATTGAAGATTTCGTTGATGGGGAGTCTCAGCAGAATGATGTGTTCTTCCATCTTGAAGGCTTGGAGTGAATTCGATGACATAATCGGGAACGCTTGTCTTTTGTAGACGGGTTGTCCTTGATTCGGGTTACTGACATTGATTGGAGCTTTGTATTGTGACTTCAACTTATCTTTGCTGTTGCCGCATTTGAGAAACTGGTTGGCGGAGCTCTTCATCGCTTCCTCCAACTGGATGTAAGACTGAGCTTGGATAGGACCTCACTCATCTGAGTGACGTCATGCTTCAATAAATGCTTATAGAGGATGAAAAATCTGCAGTCTGCTGATAAATGCCAGTGCAGAGACCTCCACCGCAATTGAGAACCTTGACGAGCTGGTTCTGAAAGTAGCTAACGTACAACTTAGAGGTTGTCACCCTGTCTCATTTTGACACTTCAAGATATGGTGGTTTTTTTTCTTAGCTTCACAGTGGGAGACGTATTGGGTAAGAAACATCTCGATTATCTCCTCAAATTATGGAGCGAACGTGAGGGCAGAGAATAAAACAAATTGAGGTCATACCTTTCAGAAAGAATGGAAAGGTCAGGCACATAAGCGGGTCGTTACGGGAGTAGATCACCGTCTTGTCTCGAAAATGTCTGATGTGCTGGATCGGGTCACTAGCTCTGGAGTAGTAATCGAAGGTCGGAGTTGTGAATTTTTTCGAGAATTCACGCTCCAAAATTGCTTCAGAGATAGGAACCGGGGACCTTGGCAGTGACCTATTTCGTCTGCTACGGAGTTGCATCTTGCTTCCTCGATCCGTCTTTGGACCAGCTCATCGAGAGTTTGAATGTGGGGTAACTCCTCGATCCTCCTCCGAGTCTGGTCGTGCTAAACTCCCGCTCAAGAACGAGATGAATCAGCCTCATTATCGCAGCAGTCTTCATGTAGAGAAGAAGTCGGTCTGGACTGCCTCAGATTCGTGATGGGCCTGTCGACCCGAGTCTCCCAAGTTCTAGGTTCGTCTTCTGGCTGCGTCTGGGTTCTTTGGAGGGTAAAGATCTGCGCCTGAAGTTGATCGTTGAGTTATTTCAGTGCCTCTTGCTCGCGGGCGACGTTTTCACTGTCGAGAGTCACTTGCTCCTAATCGTGATCTGACCAGGCATGTTGCTCCTTCATGTCTGTGAGTCTATGAAGGATCTGACTTTCTTACAACGACAAGCGCGCGAGCACTGGCGGTTGCCCTTTGAGATGAGGAGCCAGTGCCTTCTTCAGCACACTCGTAATCGATGGTGTATAAAGGGATCGTGCCCCCATGGTTCAAAGTCGCGGTCTCGGTCGCCGACTCGGTGGGCACTGAGACGGATCGGTCTCGGGCGATACACCCAAAACGCTACATATAAAGCTCAAAAAATTTAAAAAAAATCATGACAAATCTTAAAAAAATGTATACATCAATATTCATATATTACATGTCCAAAACATATCACTTAGCACACTAAACATAAAGCGAAAGCCTAAATGCACGCGTCGTCGATAAAAAAATACTAAAATACATGCATAATATAGTCAATTCCACCTTTAAATTAAATTTGAACATACATCTATACCTTTAAATTAAATTAAATAAATATCTGCTTTATATTATATCTACTTCATATTAAACTATATATCTACTTTATACTAAATATTAAATAAAATAAATATCTAATTTATATTAAATATATAAAGAGGGGGAGTGAGAGAGATAAAAAAAAGATTAAAAGAGAAGGGGGAAAGAGAGGCAAAGAGACAAGGAGAAAGATCGGGAGCCAAGAGGAGAGAGGGAAAAGATCGAGAGCAGGGGGAGGAGAGGAAGGGGAGAGAGGGAGAGAGATCGAGATCAGAGGGAGGGAGAGAGGGAGAGAGATCAAAGGAAGGGAGAAAGAGGGAGAGATCAGAGGGGGAGGAGGAGAGAGACTGAGAGAAAGAGAAAGAAAGATAAGAGGTAGAGGACATAGGGGGAGAGATCGGAGGGTGAGAGAGGGAGAGAGATCGGAAGCAAAAGGGGGGAGAGTACGTGTGACAGAGGGGGTTGGAGACTTCGCGTCGACGGAGACCGAGGCGGAGACCGGGGCTTTGCTCGCTGCGAAATCGAACGACAATCAAGGCGGAGATGAGGGCTATGCTCCTTGCTCGCTGCGAGATTTCATTTTTTCCTTTTATCTCGTTGAAACACGGGTTCACAGTGACCGCGACTCAGGGCTGACTCAGCCTCGACTCGGTCGAATCAGCCAAATCGACCCGAGTTGTATTGGAACTCAACTGATTCGACCGAGTCGAGACCGAGTCAGTATAGAGTCAGTAAAAAGGCGACTCCACTGTCGACTCGGGTCTCAGACTCATATCGGCGCCCCCGAGTCGGAGACAAGTCGGCTGAGTTGTCTCCGACTCGGCCGATACTTCGAACCCTGGTGGCCCCGATGATGGTGTTGGTCCTGCCTTTGGACAGGGTGCCGTTGTGGACGATCGTTTGCTTCTTCGGAGCCATTGACATTAGGGGGACTTTTTTTTAGGAAGGATAAGGATTTGGTGGGATGGGAGAAAGATCTCGAGTGTAGACTCAAGCTCTCAACGAAAGCACCAATGTGCAGTGAATAAAACTCCGCCACAAGCAATTGAATCGGCGCCCCGAGTCAGAGACGAGTTGGCCGAGTCGTCTCCAACAAGGCCGATACTTCGAACCTGGTGGCCCCGACAATGGTGTTGATCTTGCCTTTGGACAGGGTGCCGTTGTGGACGATCTTTATTTTTTCGGGGCCATCGACATTAGGAGAGACTTTCTAAGGAAGGATAAGAATTTGGGCCGGATGGGAGAAAGATCTCGAGTGTAAACTCAAGCTCTCAATAAAAGCACCAATGTGCCATGAATAAAACTCCGTCACAAACAATTGAACGCCCTCAATCAAACCTGCCTGAGCACATAGAGAAAGAAAACGCCTTTCAGGTTAAGAGCATTGGTGCGATGCTAGCCTAAAACCCTCGGGCGTGAGAATCAGTAGTTGGTAAGGAGAGAAGACCAACAGAGGAAAACTGATGGTGTAGTGGTGGTGGACTAGCATAGAAAAATTGCCATCGTGGTGTGGTAAGTGTTTTGAGAATTAAGGAAGCAACCCCTTCTCGAAAAAAAGAGGTGTATTTATACATGATATTGGCAGTGGAGAGGATACGAATAGACACAGATCTTCAACTATTCGGTTTGAATCTGCAGATCCTCGTAATCGCTGACATTGCATCCGAGTTGTTAGGATTGGTGTGTTGGAGGTTTGCCGATTGCTTTCTCCAACTACTCTGCTTAACTATAAGGTGGCTCTGGGCAAGGAAGAGGATAGAATCGCGTAACAGATTCCACCATTCGAAGAAGTTTGTCTCGATCTGTCCATGGTGATGGATAAAGTCGCCACGTGGTGGAGCATTCGGTCCGGAGTCGAGTCAGCTCTGAGTGGTTGTATGACTTCGGACTGCGGGGCAAGCGATGTCTTCGGAAGGCAGTATGACTTCAGAGCTATGGTTGAGGGTTGCAGTCAGATTTAGGAGTGGTTGAGATTCCAGAATGGAGATCCTGAGAGCTTCCTGTGTTCCTGCCATTGAACACGTGTCGTGATCCTGACAAGGGTCAAATTTTGACCACTACAGTTATAACCATACATTTGAACACTTAGCCACTAATTAGAGGCACCATGCACCTTAGATATCTTAAGTTAGTATGAACATACAGGCACAACTAATATAATAGAAAATGTTTTATTATTCCTCACTCTAGTGGTCAATTAATTTACGTACTCATATTTTTTGCTTAAAACATTAAAAGAAAGTGGAACAGAACTAAAACAAAACACAATTTTTTAATTGCACGTGACAATTAACTCGATTATAGTCTCTTGATCCAAAACCAATGTTTAAATCTTACATATAAACCCTTAATTTAACCCCTGTAGTGATTGCAATCATTCAGTTATAATTCAAAAGTCTTTGTGATCAGATATAAAGTCTTACTTTGTGATGACTTCCACATTCTTTTTGAGTAAATTAGTAAACATAAGATACGGAGCTTGAAGTTTTCTTGTGCATCTTTAGACATGATCACTGAGAATCGTCGATGTATCTGCTTTAAATGGAAATGTATGGCCAGTCTTAGTCCTCTGGTTTGCTAATATTGGGAATTTAGTCTACTGGCCTTTAGCCATAGAACAAGCCAAGTGTGATAATGAGCAGCGAGGTTATGTCAACAGCCATCAGTCACTTGGTAATGTTCTTCTGCATATCACCATCTTGCAGACCCTTACGTTTTGCTAATTTCTTGCAGACCCTTGTCCTTGTGTACAATGCCAATATACTCAATATTCTCAGCTACAAGCATTACTTTTATGGCAGTTGCTGCTTAGACAATTGATGCTAAAAGCCATTGTTTGGTTGCAATATCTTTCTCAGTTGATTTACACATTCTGAAGCTCAATGCAAGAAACATGAAAGTTGAGTGCAAAGTATTTCTTCTGGTCTCATGCCACAGTTGAGGATTTCTGGTTTGGTGACTTCTTGGTTGATGGTGATCCTGGTGCCCTACTACTAACCATGTTGGTGATGATGGTCCAGCTCAAGTGAGGTTGGTGGAGCTTATCATTTCGGAATGACTTTATACGTTATGCTTCCCTTTTGGGCATTTTTTTTCTCTATTCTCTTTTTTTAAATCTGTTGCATACTCTTTAGGTGTCAACACTGAGTTCATGCTTGTCGTGATTGTAATTCTGAAACCCAAGTTTTTTTTTTCTTTTTCTTTTTGTTATTGCTGCTGCTGCTGCTGCTGTTGTTTGTGTGTGTAAATAGGTGAGTGTTTGTTTTGTGTGTTTTTTGGGTTGTTTGGGGCGTGGAGGGGAGAGGGGGGGTGGTTGGTGGTGTTGAGATAAATGATCTCATTGTAGCCAACACAACTAATAATGGTTATTGGCCATTGCAGCTTTTTGGTTCCCCAAAGACTCTTCAGAGCTTCCTTGTCTCCCAAATTTTCTTATAATTGGTGTGTTCCAACTTGTGAACAATACAGATTCCAAAGCTCTTAGGCAAATGATCCCTATGTTATTAATCCTCTGTTAATGGTAGCATCATTCTTCAAGTTGGTAGCTTGGGTATATTATAGCATGATTCTGCTAACAATTATGAATGACACGTCTATTAAGACATAGCATCTTGATGGTAAGTCCATGTAAAAATTTTACACTTAATTTCTTTCATCAATCGTGTTTTAATTTCTTTCATCAATAGTGTTTTAATATAGTAGTTTACAGTCTAATCGTGTCAATGTGGTATCAGTAACTATATTACTTTGTTTCTCTGGAGAGGTATAACTACAATACTATATGATCTTTCTGTCCAGCACCGATCATGACACTTATGCTTTGTGAATTGCCAGCTGATTGATACAAAGAGTGTTCAAATTCTGGTACCAACCTTCCCGATGTCTTTAGCCACTAGTTATGGGACCTAAATATCCATGACTCTCCTTCTTTGATCACTATTGTTGCAATTTTAGTAACACTCCTTTCTTTTATATGACCTGCCTTTCTTCTATCGCCTTTCAATTTTCTGCAGCTCTTCCCCTTTTACAGATGAAAAAAAATTGCATGATGATGGCAGATATTTCAAACATAATTCATGGCATCTTTTTTAAAGTATACTTCTGAGCATGTCTAACATGTTAACATAACTATTCTCTCAAAAGCAACAAAATATAAGTTTCATGGATGGTGATAGTTTCAGCTAAAAACTGGATCTTCCATGGATGATGACAAATCCACCTAAGCGATTAACCCACTCAAACCATCACAACAGACATGTACCTATAGGGAAAATAAGCATATAAGGCTTCTATGGCAAACTTAAACTATACTCCAACTTCCAACTAAACCAATATATACACTTCTAGGGCCATTATATTTAACAATGAAATTCATTGTCCCATATGGAAGGAATAAGACTACTGCAATCTACATTCATAATTGCAGACACAAAATTAACCAAATTGCCTGTAACTGAGATGCTAAACAAAGCAGGCAACTTTTCCGTCAAGGTTATTAATTAAAAGGAATAAACGGTGCAGACGACCAAGATGTACCTGGCAATCTGGCTGGCCAACTCTTTCAGGCAGTCCCCCTCTGTCCTGAGTTCCCTATAGCAACCAGACACGTCCAAATATTAATACATTCACACATCAATCCTTTATTAATTTAATCGACTGAGTAAATTAACATAATTCCCTCACCTGGCCATTGTAATTTGGGTGATTGTAGCGGCAGTTGCTCCCATACCCACAAAGCCCTGTCCTCAGATAGAATATGCAATCTGGCGCTCCCGGCCGATCCGGGCACGGGTTCTGATTTCCATCCAATCCCTCTTGATTGCCGTCCTCCACTTTCAACCTCCACATAGCCTCTACAGAAAAAATCGTCACTTTCAACCCATCACAGCTTCTTGCCCAGTAGTTCAGTTAGAAATAGTACTAAAAAACGTAAGTTTTCCCTTTTCCCCCCACTTGTGATTAAACTTAAAAGAGGAAAGATTTTGATTAAAAAGGAAGCAAATAAGATATTGGAGGATCTAAATTAAAGAAAAAAGAACCACCTGCGAGATTGTCCGGCGATGCATTGGACGAGCTCGACACCGCATTGCTCTGAAACTCTCTGTGATCCGGCATCGATGATGTTTCCGCAACAAATCCCCCCTCCAAAACCCCCAATACGACCAAACTAGGGCTCAGCGATCGATTTCGGACTCAGATTTGATCAATCTCGTCGCCGATCAGCCCGAATCGTCGGTTCCAAGAGCCACCAGCATTCAGAGATTAGAATCCAATGAGTCCCGAGCGAACTCCTCAGGTCTCCAAGGCTCGATCGACCGGTCGAGTTGCTTCACTCCTTCTCCCTCCTCTCTGTGAATTTAATAGGGGAGGAATTTGGGAACGGGGCTTTATTTTCTGTTCTTTTTTTTAGCCCCTTCTGTTTTGAAAAAAATATTTATATTTCTTCTCGACGGGGACAGTTTTTTTTTATTTTTTCTACTGTAGAATCGAGACTTTTGGCTAGAGAGAAATTACCATTACTATTACTATAATATTCTAATTCTGGTTAATTAAAAATTTTAATTACTTGCTAATTACGATGTAATCGGAGATTAGTAGTGAAGACGGGGGAGCGTACTATTCTTGTGATTATATCTATAATTTCTAATAAAAATAAATTGGGTGGAAAAAATACCGTGATTAATGAAGAGAGGGGAGAAGGCGTGTCGCCGTAATCGCGCGAAAGCGCTTGGGAGTGCCGCTGGGTGACGTCAGCACTGCGGGGCCCGCAGGAGCGGATTGGATGGACAGCAGGATGGGTTGTCGGACACTGGCGGAGGCATTAAATTTGTGCTGACGTGTGGGACTTTGAGTGGGGCCCACATCGTTGAAATATCCGGGAAGGAGATCTTTCATGCACACGTGGCGGATTTGGGGTGGCGCGTCGGAAGGAGGCGCGAGACAGCGGATCCGGGGCTTGGGTTCACACGGTCCACGTGGTCGCCGGGGCTCGGGCGGGGCGGTTTCTGGTTAGCGGTTAACTTTTTATCCAAAATCCGAAATTGTGGTGGCCCCTGCTTTTCCCTGCGTGGGGCATATTCGCCTTATGGCCTGTTTGGTTAAGAGTGAAAGTGAGAAAATAAAGAAGTAAGAAAGTGGTAATAGTTCCCCTTTGGAACTTAGAAATTGTGTAGTAAGTTTTTCTAACATTTGAATGTCGTTGGGAAGTGTGATTTGAAAAATGTTATGTCTTCTCCGGTGTTTGGATGGTAATATAGAAGTGAAAGTGAAAAAGTTGACCACAAAATTACCGTAAAATAATATTAAAACAAAAATTAATTAAGACAAATAAAAAATGGACTGTAATTAGAATGCCAGTGAGATTTACATGATCAAAAAAATAAATGTTTTGTACTACAACTTATTACAGATGAGATTTACATGACCACAAAATTAAAGTAGCACTCTGGAAGTAAGGAAATGGTTATGTAAGAGAGAAAAGAGAAAATAAAAAGGGTTTTCTTATTTTCCTTTTCCGGTATTTGGATAAATAGGGAAGTGAGCAATTATACTTCCTCATTTCCTTACTTCCGCCCACTTCGTTGCAACCAAACACGCCCTTAATGGATCTGTAGGAAGCGGATTTTTCACCTATTCACACTCATAAAATTGCATAACATACTTATATACTTAATACACCTATAAAATTTCTAAATAACCACTCCCTTTTCCTAAACTAACCTTCACATTTTAAATCAACTTAATTTTTCAAAATTCCAATTCTGTCCTCCCTAAGAAAACTCAAGTCTTCCGATCTTTCTCTCACTCTCCATCTCCTGTAGTCTTTGTCGCCCTTCTCCCCAGTCCGTGCTTGTCCGTCTCTCCTCGCGGTTGTCCATGTCTCTCTTTCTTCAGTAAATATTAAAGAGAAAATGACTATAGTCTCCTGTTGGTAGCACTATATGATAAAATTTTTGATTTACTTTGTTTTCCTTGCATCCAAAAGTTATAACTTAAACTATTACTTTCTTATCCTTTAGTTTTAATTTCACAATTGTGCCAAATTTGTATTCATTCTATTATCAAGCTAATTTCCCTTATGAATAGTTTACCAATATTTAGACTTGATCTCTAGCTTTCAGTTAGGGTCTGTTGGTTGTCGTAATTGGCCGTAATTCGTAAGTCGTAATTGGTAAATTCTTTTACAGTTATAAATGAGTTACGTGCATGTAAGTTTTACAGTATTTGGTTGGTAATATAAAGTTGTAAGTGGGAAAATGTATTGTGTTTTACGGTTTTTGGTTGTCGTAATGTGTAAGTCACAAGTAGAAAAGTTGACCACAAAATTAACTATTTGGTGATTTAAAATTTTTTAATGATGCAAATAAATATTAAAAATGCTAAATATTAAAAAAATTAATATTAACATAAAAAAATAATTCAAATTTGCATGACCACAAAATTAACTGTACGCAGGCTGTAAGTGAGTGGTAATTGGGTTGCAAGTGAGTAATACTTGAGTTACGTAAGTCTTTAACGAATTACGTTCCAAACAAACACCGTAGTTGTAATTGGGTTGTAAGTCATTACGAATTACGACCTTTTACGTCCAAACAAACAACTCATTAATTAATGATTCCCTGGAGGATGTGCAACACTTGGATTCTTGCTCGTATATTTTTATTAACATCCACAGTACTGTTCTATTGTAATTGAATGGAAATATGTTTCTATCATCCTATTTGCTCTAAGCAAAAAGAAGCTATTTTTTTTGTATGTATAATTCATGTATGAGTAATTGAATAGTTGTTCGGCCCAAGTTAACCGAACAAATTAATAGTTGTCCGTCCCTTGTTGGCCGAAAAAATATGAAATTGTTCGGTTGACAGATGCCGAACAAGTCATGAAAAATATTCAATTTTTTTTTAATTCAACAAATTTTTTCAGAAAATACTTACACCTTTCGATCATTGTAATGCTTCTAAGTTGCTATTTGATTGTCCATAACTGCCAATATATCATTTTTTATGATATGAACACTGAGAATTTTTTTGGGGTTTATGGGCGGATGTATTCAGCGTATATCTGGGGAGAAGGAAGCATAATTGATTTTTGTTTGTGGTGGGTATATTAAGCATATATTTGATTGCGGTTTGAAATAGGGTTTCCATTATTTGTAATATTAAATTATTTTTGTCTATTTTAGTCTTTTAAATTAAGGTTAAAAGTGTGTCCAACACATTTTCATCTCAAAATGTGGGTGTGTTAAGTAATTCTGTGGGTGTGAATAGTCGCACTCCAAGGAATGATGAAGGCACTCCAAAATTATTAGAAGTGTGCCATTTTTTTCACAATTTCACCCGTGATGAAAAATCCAAAATGGCAATTTCTTCTTCCTCTCCCCCTCCCCCTCCCCGGCCTCCTTGGCCTCCCCTCCCCTTCCCTTCCCCATCCCCTCCCCTCTCCTCCCCTTACCCTTGATCTCCCCCTCCCCTCTCTGCCTCCTCCTCGTCCTCCTCCACCTTTCTCCCCAACCCCATGATCTACTGTCTATTCGGTCAGATCTGACCGAATAGAGCTCCATCTATTCGACCGGCTCTGACCGAACAGATGGAGGAAGGGAGGAGGGGGAGATCGGGGTGGGGGGAGGAGATCGGAGGGAGGGGAAGGGTCACCGGGGGGATCGGAGGGGAGGGGGTCACCGAGGGTGGGGGGAGAGGTTCGATGGGGAGGAGGAGGGTCATCGGGTGGGAGGAGGAGGGAGATGGCTTTCATCAATTTGGGGGGAGGGCATTTTGAGAAGAAATGGGGTGCCTTCATCAATTTGGGGTGCCTTCATCATTCTTTGGGGTGAAAATATCTATTCCCTGATTCGTGGGGCTGGATTCTACTTGAAGGCGACATCATACTGACCACATTTGGGTTCGGGTTGCAGCGCACTAGGACTCGATATTCAAACCCGAGCTAAGATGTTTATGCTTGATTTCAAACTTTAATGGGTCAGCTCATATACATACATGTAAATTTTATATATCTTCTTTTCTTAAATAAAAATGATATAATTTATTGATTTTGAGAAAATATTAATCATAGTTGAGTTTAATATGACATCATTTGTCTACATTGGAAGTGAACATAGATGTCTAAACTAGTTTAACATAAGATGGTTTATCATGTATACATACTTTTAGGGGTAAATTCCCAGCAGGAATTTGTCTACAATTCAAATTTTAACCTGGATCTGAGAGAGAGAATCACAAAATCAATGCAAAAACATAGGTATTACGTGGAAACCCAGTTTGGGAAAATCACGGGAAAAAGAGGGAGACTTCACTATTTTCCAATGATTACAATGGATTTCACAGAGGTAAAAACTATGTTTACGGTTAAAAACTATGTTTCCTTTTCTTCTTCTTTGTCCCTTTTTTTCTCCGCCTCATTTTCCAAGGGGTCTCTTGGTATATATATATACTCGGGGAATCTTCATTGAGAATGCAGGTAATGTGGATTTCAACAATCGCATGATCTGCGCGTTGGGATTTCTTCGTAACGGCCTGGATTATGCCCATGAATGAGGAAGTGATTCCTGCTACCTTATGTAATAGTCTGCATTGAAATAGGAGTTGTTGCAAAGTTTAAAACGTGGAACGGGTGTATCTAACTCAATGGGAGTAGGCGGATATCATGGGAGTTATTTGTTGAGATTGCCTTGATCAGTTGGGAGAACTGATTTCAGGAGGATGAGCCCCCTCGGGACAATCCATTCCTCGAGGGAAGGGAATGGTCTTGGGAGTGTTCTGAATGCTGCTCTTCGGAGAATCACTCAGATGGTTTTCCTTGCAAGTGCCTTTGGGAGATTCTGATGGCGAAGGACGCGTATCTTGATCCCAGCGTGGGTCAGAATTTGACCACTACATATGCCCCCACAGCTTCCTCTTTCTCCAGGCTTCGAGGGAAAGACTGGAGCGGAATGAGTATGTCCTGGCTCGGGAAGTTAAGGCGTCGCTTGTAATCTAAAGGGTCTTGATCAATGCCTCTTAGCATACTGAGCTCTCTTAAAAACTGGTGAAGGCAGCTGGATAATTAATGACCAAAATCTTGACTTCATGATGGAAGAGATCGCGTGGCATGATTGAATCGGATCGGGTTTGATCTGACATGCCAAAAAGTCGGGATTCAACCGTCTTTTCGGAGGTGGTCGCAGTTTTGAATTAGAAACACTTCAGCTTCTGTATCTATAAATAGAGAGAGTTCTGGGAGTAGGAATCTCATCTTCAAAGAGTTTCTCTGCCCTTTGACATTTCTTGTTCTGGTAGATCAAGTTGTTGTCTGTTCTTCGCCGATGAAAGGAGATGGAGAAGATGTCGATGATGAAGATGGTGGTTGCGTCACATCAGCCCTCTTATCAAGTAATTTCAGTTCTCGTGATGACCCGGTCACAGATTTTTGGTTCTTGTGACAAGTCCCACCGTTAAGGAAGATAGATTGGGCTCAAGATCCAGCCTTATTTGCTTGAACATCTTTTTCCCTGGTGGTGGGTATGGCTGGAGCGAGGTCTTGTTGGATGGCAGCAGTGGTGGAGGGCTAGTCCCATCGCCGTTGTCCATGTCTTGGAGTCTTCGCTCTAATCTGGGTCTCGCACTGGGTGACTCCTTCCTTAATACGAGTGAAACACAGGCGTGTCCCAGAAAGGAAGCATGGGTGGTGACCCGGGATGATGAGGTGTCCCTGCTCTCGATGCTTCTGGTCACCTATTCTGGACAGAGGACGTGTGATGTGATATCCCCAGGGAAGCGGTGACTGTTTGACAAAGATCTACTAGGTTCTACTCTGATGCAGTGGTAAAGACGCTATACTGCGTTCATACGTGTTCGGAAGGATTAATTGTATTGAGAAAGGGTTTAGAGTAAACCGTTGATGTCCGTGTACCGATGATCAAAAACTCCGAATGTATATGTAGGTTTACTTTACTCCTTCCGAATCACCATTCGTAGCATAAGCTAGGACGGGTCGTATCCGCAGGGAGGGTTAGCATAGAAGCATTCAAGGTTTTTATATTGAAATTTTCGTGAAGAAAAACGAAGGTTCTTCTTTATTTAAGAAATGAAAAACAAAACGATGTAGAAAGTTAGTGGAAAATCTTTGTGGGTTTTGTAGAGGAAAGGAAGAAACGAAAATAAAGATGAAAGAAAAACGGAGATATTTGAAAGAGAGAGTTTTTAGAAGAGGGTTTTTTAAGTATGATAGAAAGAAAAGTCACGACTAACTAACATTCTAATTTACTAACTTACTACTCTCATTGGGTGATGCATGCCGCATATTGATTTATCGGCAATGGTATGTCTTGCTTTGCCAAGTCCTTGTATTGTCCCATGTCGAGGATGTTTCTCATCTAGGCTAGGCTAGTTGCCTCCTTGAATCATTGGCTCCCTAAATAGATTTTCAACAATGGAACAAGGATAGTCACTCTTAAGGATGTTGGCCCAAAGGCCTATCACTCTAGTTTTGATGATGATCAACTCATGTAGTTATAGTACTAATGATCTTGTGTTTATTTAGTTTCAGATTTGTGATCAAGATCCTAGTAGGTGTGTAGCTTCAACAAAGGATTTAAAGTCAAGTTTTGGAGTTAACACGGTTTGATTCAAGAGCTTGTGCATCAAGACCACATCAAGTACTCAAGAGGAGTCTAGCTCTATGGATCAAGTTTGGACCAAGTCAAGAAGATTAGAAGACTTAAAGTGAAGACTTCAAGAAGATGAAGGCTTGTGTCTAGATTTGTTTTTATAAGATTTTGTTTTAGATTAAAATGTAAAGGATAGAATAGTTGGTAGATTGCTCAAGTATACCATATACACACACACACTCTTGATTTAGATAAGTTTTTCATAAAGAATGTTTATTTTTGAAAATACAAAAGAGTTTTCTTTTTGAAAAATACCGGTTTGGTTTTTGGTATTCTAGTTTACATGTTTTAACCAAAACCGTATTTAGAGCTTAATGTCAAAAACATAGATATTTCACCATGTTTGTGTAGTGGATCATATTCATACACTCTATGCTTCAAATGAGTTTAGAATATCTTGTTTTTGTATTTTGGAGATTTGGAAAACAAGTTTTGGAAATATCAAGTTTTGAAAAATACAGTTTTTGGTTTGAGCCGATATTTTCAAGTTACAAAAATAGTCCAAATCATTTGTAACATGCCTTGATTTTGTGTAAGCATGTTTGTTTATCATAGTATATTGGTAAAACTATTTTTGTAGATTTTCTGTGATTTTATGGGATTTTATTTCAAACAAAAAAACCCAAGATTTTTGTCCCAGAATTCTATACTGGCTTCTGCCGGTCGATCGACCCGGTCGACCGTGCTTGAAGGCGGTCGACCGGGCGGTCGACCGACGTACACAAAGGTGCACACCAGTTCTGGCAGGAGGGCCGGTCCACCGACCCGGTCGACCGTCCAGAGAGCTCTGCTCTCTGGAAAGGCCCCGGTCGACTGACCGGTTGACCGGACAGAGAGCGGTGCTCTCTGTATCCTAGCCACGGTCGACCGGCCGGTCGACCGCTGGCTCAACGGTCTGAAAAATGACCGTTGGCCGGTCGACCGGACGGTCGACCGACAGGCCACCTGGACCCCAACGGCTAGTTTTCTAGCTCTATAAATTGGGGCATTTGGGGGCTGTTTTGATTAAGATTTTTGGAGAGTTTTCAAGCCAGTTTTTCCTACTCTATTAAGAGGTTTTCTCCACAAAATTGAGAGCAAATATTTCCTATCAAAAGAGGAGTTTTATCAAGAGTGTTTAAAAGAGATTTTCTTGAGTTTTCCTCCACCATTTCCATCCTTGTTTTCTCACACAACACTTGAGCTATCCATTGCTATATCTACTACTATAGGAGTGTTATTGTGAGAGTTTTTATTGGTGATCGAAGTGTTTAGATCACCAAGAGATCTTTCTTGTACTTTGAGGAGGCGGACGGTTGTGTTCGCGGTTTTTCGAGTTCGGGTGCGAACTTGTTGTTTGAGGTGCGGCCTCGGCGAGCTTGTGGGCTTGCGGTGTGTACGGGCTAGAGAGTCCAAGGAGTTCAAGTGTGAACTCGGCTTGTAGGTGTTGCGGCACCGAGTGATCCGGTGGGATCGATTCTAGTGAAATCCTTCAAGGTGTTGAAGGCGGGGATGTAGAGCAAGGGTGCTCGAACCTCAAAACAAATCCCTTGTGTTTGCGATTGCTCACTCTCTCTCTCTCTATCTCCTTGTTTATATCTTGTATGCTTCTATTGTGTTTATCTTTACATGCTTGATATTCTTATTGTGCTAAATTGATATATGCTTGGGGATTGTTTGCTAACACTTGTATTCAACCAAGAGAGCCAACGCGGCACATCAACTCTTATTTAGAGGAATCTTGAGGAGTTAGTCCAGAGCCCTTCACGGGGAATTCGGCTACACTCTTGTGTTATACATGGTGTTTAGTTTAAATAGTTTGTTTAGGTCATAATAGTTTTTAATTCCGCATTTAGTGACCATTAGATTAGCCATCACCTATTCACCCCCCCTCTAGGTGACTTTACAATTGGTATCAGAGCCAAGTGCTCTTGATTTGGTTCTTACAACCTAGAGTTAAAGATCCTCTTTTTTAGGCTAATCACAAATTTTGTATGCACACTATGGATTTCATGTCACCACCCACTTTTGACATTCTTAACATCCAAACTTGGAAGGTTTGATGTCCTTGTACCTCAAAGGCTTAGGAATTCATGTTTATCTTGCTACAATTAAAGATTCATATGTTAATGATAGCAAGAATATTGAGGCTAATGCAAAAGCCCTACATGCTTTGAAGAGTGCCCTAAATGATGAATTTTTGTCTAGGGTATCTAACGTTGATTCGGCTTTTGTAGCATGGAACATCATCACCTCCATTGGCGAAAAAGATCAATACTATGCGGGGAGCGACTCGGATGTTGGAAGTGACATCTCCAACATGTGCTACATGGTCCAGGGGATAACCCCCTTGAGGTAACTACCGAATCCGAGGTAGAAGATAATGACATGTCATATGATGAGCTTACTTCATTTTGTCAACAATTACTTGAAAAATATGACATGCTTAAGAAAGATAATAAAAATTTGAAAAAGAATTTTGATTGCATGCTAAAAGAAAATGATTCTTTTAAAAATTAGATTGCATGTTTTGAAAAAGAAAATGAGAATTTAAAAATGAAAATATTTTCTTGCTTTCTAAATTGAATGATTTATGTGAAAGAAATACTTCTTTGAAAAATAAAGTTGTTTTGGTGGAAAAACAAAAATAAATTGTTTTAAATGAAAACACTTCCTTGAAAAGAAAAATGGTTGAAAAAGAAAAAGAAAAAGTTTCTAAGAAAAAGAAAAATGATTCTATTTCTCATCATGCTTTACATGCCACTATTAATGAAATGGAATTTTTGAAAAAAAATTGATTGTTTGAGCTCAACTTTGAACTCATGTGCATTTAACCATAAGAGATTGGAGTCTTTGTTTTCAAAGAAACAAGCTCCACATGTCCATGCACATCATCCTTATCATGCATATGCTTATGTTACACGTCATGCTCACACTCACACTCATATGCATTCTAAGGTGTACAAGTGTACACATTGTGGCCGCAAAGGCCATTTAGCAAAGTTTTATTTTGATAAGATAAATTCTTTGAATTTTGCTAATAAAAATGTATGGGTTCCTTATAAGACTAACCCCCAAGGACCCAAAGAAAATGGGTACCAAAGTCCCTACCTTGTGTATTTGATGTAGGTGAGGGCTCTCACAAGACGTGAGAGATTTGGTGCCTTGGTGGTGGATGCATGGACTTGATGGACACATATTTGATGCACCGCTATCAAGGAGGTTTGGTGGGACAACCACCATGTTTTTGGAGAATTAGAGCTTAGTTCTTTGGTTTGGTAACTATCTCTAAACTCCTAGTTTATTTACATGCTTTTCATTGATAATTTCTTTAGCATGTTCATGTTTTGTACTTCATGTGGTAAATACTAGTTTAAATGTAGTTTTTATCAAAACTTGGATGTATACTTGTACAAGTAGTGAGCAACAAATTGAGTCATATATGTTTGCACTTCATTGTTCATTTGTACTCACTATATGCACATGTATAGCCTAGTTTTGATGATTCTCTCATTTACACTTGTTTTGCCTATCTTCATGTGTTGCTTCATGTATATGTATTTTTTATTCAAATCTAATAAATATACATGTATACCCATGAGTCATTTGCCTTCATGCAATTTATATTATGGACTCTTTTTATGTTTGGGATATGTATGCATATTGTTAGTTTTGGATAAATCATACATATACCTAGAAGTTTGGTTTATAAATGAAAAACGAATTTTCATTTTTTTTGATAAAATGACTTGTGGTTTGAGCTTTATTGACTATTTCATGAAAATGCTAATTACATGATTTTTGAACACTGACACTTTATTTGTTTTGTCATGACCTTGGTTCATGAACATATTTTTGAGCTTTATAGTCTTTGAGTGTCATCTCTTGTGTATTTGGTATGACTTATGAAAAATATATGTTTTGATTTCATGTTTTGAAGGATCTTTAACTAGTTTTTCAAAAATTACTTTTAACTAGTTATTATTCTTCAATTTGGTAGTGTTTTTCACTATAAAAATATTTTCAAATCTATTCTTGAAAACCCTACCCATTTATATGGGAGGATGGATGGTCGATTATGCCTTGTAAGCTTAATTGAAAAATCTTTTATCTTGAGCATATGAAGGGTGGAAGGTTATGAGTTATATACTTGATTTACATTGTTATTTTCAATTGGTATCATTGGATCTTTTCAATTGGTATCTAAATTGATATTTTTGTATATACTCATATTTTTTTTATATATATGTATGCTTTCAATTTCGAATAATATCAATTTTTATTGGTATTCTATTTCTCATACATATATGATTTTCATGTGCTTGCTTTACAATGGGTTTACATATTTAAAGCACAAAATTAGTTTATGCTAAGCTTGATCTAAAACTTTATTTTCAATTGGTATCTCAATTGACATTTTTAATAAAGCTTATGCATGGTTTTTCAATTGATATCAATATGTTTCTATTTCAAATTTGTTATAAATTTACAATTGGTATCAATATGTATTGCCTATTTGAAAATTTTGTAATGTTTATTTACAATTGGTATCTTAAAATTTGATTGATTTACTAAGATATCTCAAATTTGTTTTATTGAGAAAAATTTAAAATTTTGTTTGAACAATTAAAAATCAAAACATTTTTGATTTGTATTGCCTATATGCAAGGAGAGCTTAACATCTCTTCTACATCTAGATTCATGATGAGTGTATCTTATATTGAGGAGCTTGACAACTCTTCTTTATGCGGTACACGTGTGTAGGGGGGCTTCACATCTCCTCTTATGCATTACATATTATGCGTTATGTGAATTAGGGCTTGTCATCCCTCTTTCATGTAATGTATATGTGTAGGGAAGCTAACTTAGCGTCTTCCTCTTCATGAATGTATATCGCATATATCTTTTATTGATTTGTTGGATGTCACCCCTTTATTGATTCTATGTTTCGGACAAAAAGGGGGAGAAATTTGATGATTTTGTTTTTACTTTGACCCCTTTGTTGATGATTGACAAAAAGGAGGGGAATATTTGGTATATATGCATGTTTTCCTTACTTTTTCATAAAAGGGGAAGTAGTATTTATTGCATATATGTTTTGTTTTGCAAATAGGAGAAAAAGAATTTGATGAGTTTTATGCCTGATTAGCATGTTTATCTCCTTATATTTGCATACATGTTTATGTGCTTCATTGCCATATTTATTTGTTTATTGAGATGCATGAGTTAAGGGGGAGCTTCTTTGAAGCTTTACTTTAATCCATGCATATATAACTTCAAGAGTTTTGTCATCATCAAAAAGGGGGAGATTGTTGGCCCAAAGGCCTATCACTCTAGTTTTGATGATGATCAACTCATCTAGTTATAGTACTAATGATCTTGTGTTTATTTAGTTTCAGATTTGTGATCAAGATCTTAGTAGGTGTGTAGCTTCAACAAAGGATTTAAAGTCAAGTTTTGGAGCTAGCACGGTTTGATTCAAGAGCTTGTGCATCAAGACCACATCAAGTACTCAAGAGGAGTCTAGCTCTATGGATCAAGTTTGGACCAAGTCAAGAAGATTAGAAGACTTCAAGTGAAGACTTCAAGAAGATGAAGGCTTCTGTCTAGGTTTGTTTTTATAAGATTTTGTTTTAGATTAAAATGTAAAGGATAGAATAGTTGGTGGATTGCTCAAGTATACCATATGCACACACACTCTTGATTTAGATAAGTTTTTCATAAAAGAATGTTTATTTTGGAAATACAAAAGAGTTTTCTTTTTGAAAAATACCGGTTTGGTTTTTGGTATTCTAGTTTACATGTTTTAACCAAAACCGTATTTAGAGCTTAATGTCAAAAATATAGATATTTCACCATGTTTGTGTAGTGGATCATATCCATACACTCTATGCTTCAAATGAGTTTAGAATATCTTGTTTTTGTATTTTGGAGAGATTTGAAAACAAGTTTTGGAAATATCAAGTTTTGGAAAATACAATTTTTGGTTTGAGCCGATATTTTCAAGTTACAAAAATAGTCCAAATCATTTGTAACATGCTTTGATTTTGTGCAAGAATGTTTGTTTATCATAGTATATTGGTAAAACTATTTTTGTAGATTTTCTGTGATTTTATGGGATTTTATTTCAAACAAAAAGACCAAGATTTTTGTCCCAGAAATTCTATACTGGCTTCTGCCGGTCGATCGACCTGGTCGACCATGCTTGAAGGCGGTCGACCGGGCGGTCGACCGACGTGCACAGACGTGCATGCCAGTTCTGGCAGGAGGGCCGGTCGACCGACCCGGTCGACCGTCCAGAGAGCTCTGCTCTCTGGAAAGGCCCGGTCGACCGGACAGAGAGCAGTGCTCTCTGTATCCTAGCCACGGTCGACCGGCCGGTCGACCGCTGGCTCAACGGTCTGAAAAATGACCGTTGGCCGGTCGACGACGGCGACAGGCACCACCTGGACTCCAACGACTAGTTTTTCTAGCTCTATAAATTGGGACATTTGGGGGCTGTTTTGATTAAGATTTTTGGAGAGTTTTCAAGCCAGTTTTTCCTACTCTATTAAGAGGTTTTCTCCACAAAATTGAGAGCAAATATTTCCTATCAAAAGGGAAGTTTTATCAAGAGTGTTTAAAGAGATTTTCTTGAGTTTTCCTCCACCATTTCCATCCTTGTTTTCTCACACAACACTTGAGCTATCCATTGCTATATCTACCTATAGGAGTGTTATTGTGAGAGTTTTTATTGGTGATCGAAGTGTTTAGATCACCAAGAGATCTTTCTTGTACTTTGAGGAGGCGGACGGTTGTGTTCGCGGTGTTTTGAGTTCGGGTGCGAACTTGTTGCTTGAGGTGCGGCCTCGGCGAGCTTGTGGGCTTGCGGTGTGTACGGGCTAGAGAGTCCAAGGAGTTCAAGTGTGAACTCGGCTTGTAGGTGTTGCGACACCGAGTGATCCGGTGGGATCGATTCTAGTGGAAATCCTTCAAGGTGTTGAAGGCGGGGATGTAGAGCAAGGGTGCTCGAACCTCGAAACAAATCCCTTGTGTTTGCGATTGCTCACACTTTCTCTCTCTCTCTATCTCCTTATTTATATCTTGCATGCTTCTATTGTGTTTATCTTTACATGCTTGATATTCTTATTGTGCTAAATTGATATATGCTTGGGGATTGTTTGCTAACACTTGTATTCAACCAAGAGAGCCAACGCGGCACCTCAACTCTTATTTAGAGGAATCTTGAGGAGTTAGTCCAGAGCCCTTCACGGGGAATTCGGCTACACTCTTATGTTATACGTGGTGTTTAGTTTAAATAGTTTGTTTAGGTCATAATAGTTTTTAATTCCGCATTTAGTGACCATTAGATTAGCCATCACCTATTCACCCCCCTCTAGGTGACTTTACAAAGGATGCTAAGAAAACATGCAAGATTCATTAGTCCATCAAAGCTATAATCAAGCTAGCATGAAATAAGAAACTTGTAATATAGTCATTAGCATAGTGAAGTGCTCCATCTTCATGTTCCATCAAGGCACTTATTCTAAAGACAAGGCTCTAAGCGAGGCTCACATGAATCATATGGAGGGGGAACATAGCATTTGCAAAGAATTAAAAGTAACTCATCTTCATTTGGGGTAAGATAGACTTGTAATTTGCAAGACTAAAAAGAATAAAGCATCCAATGATTCATATAAGTTAGTAATCACCCAAGAGTTAGTAGTTAGTAAAATTAAAAGTTAGTTAGTCATGTTAATGAATTAGCTAGACATGGGAATAAAGAACAAGCAACAATTCATTGTAGAAAGTAAATATAAGAAAGTAAAAGCTTAAAGAAAATAATGCACTAGAACAAGAAAAGATTGAAAGATTGAAAGCTTGATCCTTGTATTGCGTTGTCACCTTCTCCAATTACAAAGATTGCTTACTCTCACTCTCTCTTTTCTGGATTCTAGAAGGAGAAAAGAAAAATTACATAAGAGACTAAAGAAAACTTAGAGAAACCCTAACAATTTTCCTAAAAACAATGCTCTTTTCTCCTCCCTGATTACAGAGGCCCTAGGGGTCTATATATAGCCTTCAGGAGAATAGGTCATCCCACCTCAGCCTCCGGATCAAATGCTGAATTAACGCCAGAGGATTACCGCAGTTCCGCGGTAAGTGCCGCGTTTTCGGGCCGTATTTTGGCCGCTGCGCTAGCGGATTTTTGTGCCTTTCTGTTGTATCTCGTATCCCCAGCTGGATCTTCTAGAAAGTGAGAATACGCTTTAGATCTGTTCAGATCTGGGCTTTCTTCTTGTGGGCATCTAAATTACTCTTTAATTCCTCAAAAATCATAATTGTTGGGCCTTCTTCTCCATTAAATATTGGACTTGAAAAAAGAGAGAAAAAAGCAATAAAAATCCAATATTTATTCAGATAAAGCATAGCATGATGGTAGAAAATGATGCATAAATAAACTTCAATCACACCCCCATACCTAGCTTTTGCTCGTCCCTGAGCAAAATAAGCAAAGAGAAAAATCCTAACTAAATTATTACACCACTTTCGTAGGTGACACGATTGCACTGAGCTCGTGCAACAAGCCGTTAAACCTCTAGGTTACCCTAGAGGAGGAGTGTTGTCTCCTAAGGGTTTTCAGCGGATTGCACCCACAAAATCCCAAAGAAAAAAATGTTAGTGAAAAAGAAAAGAGAAATATTTTATTATGATCCATTTTCTTCAAGAATTTCGGTGATCTATCGGTTTCGGGTTACTCTAAACTTTTCCTTCTTTTTATAAGTTTCCATTCGAAATCTTGTTTTCAACTTAGGTTAAGTTTTCAAGAATAGAGAGAAAACTGGACTTTGTATCAGACCTAATATATATACATATGTATGAGGAATTTTTCTTAGACTTTAGTTCATTTGTTCACATATATATAATAAATATTTTCTTTTTTATATTATTTTTATTATTATATATATAAATATATATTTTCTTTTTTTAATATATTTACATTCTCTTAGCTTCATTAGTCTTTCTAATTTACCTATGTAACGAGTCTTTTACCGATGACTCCCAGACCAGATGGTCTTAGGGTACCAGATGAAGATACATCCCTAAGGTTCAAGGTCTCGAGTAAACTAGGCCATGAATGCTGAGGACTCAACCACTTTTAGGCGTGACTGGTCATGCTTCTTAAGGCACAACCAACAGCTTAATTAGTGATCAAGTTTTATTTATGAATTTTTTTTAATTTTTATATATTATGTAAACAATGTCACTAAATCCTTGATTAATCCCTCAACATGCAAATGTATATAGTGCTTAGAAAAAATTCAAAATCTAGCTATCTTTTCTATTCTTTTCTTTCTTAACTTAAAGATCCAACAAAACTTCTTATTTCGACTTATATTGAGAAATCTTAGCTTAGAATTTCCTTAATACCTAAGATCAAGTTATTTCTTTTCAAAAAATGGATCAAAATTTTTTTCTTTTTTTTATATATATATAAAAAAAGAAACCTAGAAATCTAAAAGAAAAAGTCTAGAAAATCTTATGTTAGTAAAAAAAGAGAAACCTAGAAATCTAAAAGAAAGATCAATTTTTTTTTATATATATAAGAAAAGAGAAACCTAGAAATCTAAAAGAAAAAGTCTAGAAAAATCCTATGTTAGTAAGAAAAGAGAAACCTAGAAATCTAAAAGAAAAAGTCTAGAAAAATCCTATGTTAGTATCTACCCCCATACCTATCCCATGCATTGTCCTCAATGTATGTAAGAAATATATGCATGAAATAGGTAAAGAAAAGGTGTCACCCCCGCCTTCGTCTTGGACCAGCGGTGGTGCTAGGTTTGGCCGACTGTGATCGCCGCAGGCCCTCCTTAATGCGGTCTAGGCGAGATGTCTGCTCCTCAACCTGTTTGCGTAGTCTAATCTGCCCCTGAAATATCTTCTTCATGCCTCGCCAAATGGTAGACATGAAGGCGCGTAAATCAGCTGGGGGTCCTGTTGCCAAAAGGCCGGCTCATCCTCCTCCTCTAAAAGTTCCTCCATCCTCCCAACATGATGTACAGGAGACACCGGGAAAAGTGTAAAATTACGCGGTCACATATAGACTGGGTCACAGAGACCCAGTTCAATAACATTGTGTGACTCAAACTCCGTGGTGAAAATGGCTTTAAGCGTTGACCATTGACTTTGAAAGTGTTGCCATCTTTGGATCTAAAATTTCAATGGCACCATGAGGAGAGACGTTTTGGATGACGTATGGGCCTGACCACCTGGTTTTTAGTTTACCAAGGAAAAAGGTGGAGTCTTGTGTTGTACAACAGAACTTTTTGTCCTGAGACAAAATTTTTCTATGAATTGATTTATCATGGAAAAGCTTAGCTCTGTGTTTAGATATCCGACCATTATCATATGCATCATTTCGTTGCTCTTCTAACTCGGATATCTGCAGCTTTCTCAAATCACTGGCTTTGTCTAAGTTCAAATTCAGCTGTTTTAGTACTCACATAGCTCGGTGCTCTAACTCCACAGGCAAATTGCAGGGTTTTCCAAATACAACTCGATATGGAGACATACAGAGGACAGTCTTGTAGGCGGTCCGATATGCCCATAGGGCATCAATGAGTTTGATGGACCAATCCTTACGATTTTGTCCGACAGTTTTCTCCAATATCAGTTTAATTTGTCTGTTGGTGACCTCCACTTGCCCGTGCGTCTGAGGATGATAGGCCGTGGATAATTTATGAGAGATAGAGTACTTTCGCATTAGGGCTTCAAAAGCCCGATTGCAGAAATGACTCCCGTTGTCACTAATTATCGCACAGGGGGCTCCGAAGCGAGAAATGATGTTTTCATGTAAAAATTTGATGACAACTTGGTTGTCATTTGTCCTAGTCGGAATAGCTTCAGCCCATTTAGAAACGTAGTCTACGGCTATCAAAATGTATTGGTTGCCATAAGACAGAGGGAAGGGTCTCATGAAATCGATGCCCTACAAATCAAAAATTTCTACCTCAAGGATTGGTGTAAGGGGTATCATGTCTCTATGTGTGATTCGACCCGTAATTTGACATCTGGCACAAAGCTTGCAGAAAGTATAAGCGTCCTTAAAGAGAGTGGGCCAATAGAACCCACTCTGAAGGACTTTCTCAGCACTCTTTCGTGGACCAAAGTGTCCACCACAAGCTAGTGTTGGAACTTGTTTTGATGAAGACTTTGTGAAGCATTTCATTTGGATCTCTAACACAAGACTAATCAAGAGTTCTTCATGATCAAGACTGCCCAAAGAGAGTTGATATGATGTGTTTTGTAAATATAAAATAGCATGTCAAAAGCCTTGATGCACACACTCATATCATAGACCTATAGTCGACTTATAGTCCTTATAGTCGACTAATCACTTGTGTAGTCAACTTGACCCAACTCCTAGTCGACTAATCCTGTGTCTCAATTTAGACCCAACTCTCTGTTTGTCCATTAGTCGACTTGACAGACAACCTAGTCGACTAATAGTAATTGTAGTCGACTAAACCTATTCCCCTAGTCGACTAATCCATGATCCAGTCGACTTATAAAGGAGTTGCAGTCGACTTGATTCAGTTATCCAGAAACCTGTCACTCGAACTTATCTTGACCTAGTCGAATAATACCCAAACCTAGTCGACTAACCTTTGGAAAATTGCCTAGTATAGTCGACTAACTCAAAAGGCAAGTCGACTATAGGCAATTTCTGATTATTGGACAGTTTCTGTATTCTGGTATTTTTTGCAACGTTCTTCAACATTTGAACATTCAAAAGGCACCTATTAACTACCCTAACTACTCCTAGAGTGCAGCTATAAATAGGGTGGTTAATCTAAAGGCCATATACCAATCCTAATCTTCAGTTTTCTAAGATCAAAAATTCTGCTAATCCTGAAAACTGTTCCCACTTCAGTTCTTCACCAAATTCTGATTCTCTAGTGAAGTTCTCTAAAGTTTTTCTCCTATACTAGACCTTGTCCACGTTCATACACAATACCAAGGCTTATAGGAAAGTGTTGTAATACTCAAAGCAATCATTGTACACGGGTGTCTTCTTGGTGTAGAAGCAGTTGTACAAGGTGGAGTTTGTTCTCTTGGTGTAGAGAGAAGGTGTACACATTTGGCAAAGGAGATTTGTCAAGTGGTGGTTGTGATTTGTGATTTGGTGTACAAAATCAAGGATAAAGGAAAATCTCAAGCGGGTGGCTTGGGGACTGGATGTAGGTCACGAGGACCGAACCAGGATAAATCTCTCGTGTTTGCGTTTGTCTAAACTTTTCTGAGATTTGATTTCCTTTACTGCAAGTTTATTTATTTGATTAACTTTAATCCTTCTTTGTTTAGTATTTGTGTTGACTTCGTATTTTAGATCCATAAGTGCCAACAGAGCAAGTTCAACAATTGGCATCATCTCGGGACCAACAATTGGTATCAGAGCAAGGTCTCACATTCGGCATACAAGCCCTGCATACCTAGTCAACAACAAGCAAGGATGGCAACAGAGTTCCCTTCGTCACAATTCAAAGAAGGACATTCTACACAACGTCTACCGCTATTTGACGGATCCAACTACAACTATTAGAAGTGTAGAATGAAAATTTACTTGCAATCGCTCAACTACGAACTATGGAACATCGTTGAAGCATCGTACACCAAGCCAACAGCCAACTACAGCGCTTGGAGTGATGATCAAAAGAAGAATGCGAACCTTAACGCCAAAGCGATGAATGCCTTATTCTGTGCATTAACCAAAGAAGAGTTCAACAGAGTGTCAACAGTCACTTCTGCACATCAAATATGGCATACTCTTCAGGTAACACACGAAGGCACAAGTAAAGTTAAAGAGTCTAAAATATCTGTTCTTGTCCACAGGTTTGAATTATTCAAAATGGAGGATAATGAAACCATATCCGAAATGGTTACGAGATTCACCGACATTACCAATTCATTAGCATCCCTTGGAAAGGACTACACCCAAGTTGAAAGAGTTCGTAAGATCCTTCGTGCACTCACACCAGAATGGGAGAAGAAGACAACTGCATTGAAGAGGCGAATGATCTCTCAACTATGACATTAGAAAACCTAATCGGTAATCTAATGGCATATGAAGTGCAGTTAGAAGAAAGAAAGAAGGACGAATGACAACACCACTCAAAGAAGAAAGAACTTGCTTTCAATGCATCCTCCGACACGGACGATTCCGATGACGATGAAGAGGAGATGGCAATGCTTTCAAAGAAATTCAGGAGATTTCTAAAGCAAGGTAAATTCAAATGCTTTAATTGTAATAAACCAGGTCATATGAAGATGGATTGCCCATTGCTAAAAAATAAAGGTAAAATCAAGAGCAAAAAGTTCAGAAAGAAGAAAAACTATGAAGCCTCATGGAGAAACAGTGATTCCACATCTTCTGACGAAGAAGAATCCACTGAACGTGTCAACCTATGTTACATGACCATAGAAGATGATGAGGCATCATTTACTGAACTTTCTGATGCATTTCATGAATTGTTAATGATCTAAAGCATGAAAAACTGAAAAATAAAGTTTTATCAAAAGAAAATGAAAAACTTTTAAATGAAAATTCATGTTATGCTTTACAAGTATCTTCTATAAATTCTCAACAAGATGAGTTTGAAAAAATCATATCATCTTTGAAAAATGATAATGAGAAGTTTATAAAAGAGAACATTTTTCTTAAAAAGGAAACTGAGTCTTTGAACAAAAGGATTTCTATTTTAGATAAAGATATTTCAGTTTTCAAAAAGAAATATGAAGATATTTTGCAAAATGTGACTAAGTTCAATCAAGGAAAAGAAAAGTTGAATGATTTATTATCTTTTCGGAAGTTGTCACATAATAATTATGGTATTGGATATATTGAAAATTCTTCATATTGTAGTAATCCATATAGTTCTTTTGTAAAAAGAAAGTCTAAGAAAAATAAGTTTATATGGATTCCTAAGAATTTAAGTATTCATGATAAAAATACCTATATTGCATCATACATTCATGATATATGTGATTCATGCAATTATGTGTATACTAACAGGTGGAAACCAAATTCTAAATGGATTTGGACTCCTAAAGGTTAATATGTTCTTTTATGTTTGTACCATCTAACGTTTATCTTGCAGGTACCATATAAAAGTTAATAAGAACATATATATATATAATATATATTATATATATATATAATATATATAATATATATATATATATATATATTTAATGATATATTTGTTGCAGGGGGAGAACAAAGTATTTCTATATTTGTTATAACCCAATTTCTGCAGGGGAGGAAAATATAACCTATTTTCTGCAGGGGGAGCATATGTGCACACAACGTGTCATCATCAAAAAGGGGGAGAATGTTGGAACTTGTTTTGATGAAGACTTTGTGAAGCATTTCATTTGGAACTCTAACACAAGACTAATCAAGAGTTCTTCAGATCAAGACTGCCCAAAGAGAGTTGATATGATGTGTTTTGTAAATATGAAATAGCATGTCAAAAAGCCTTGATGCACACACTTATATCATAGACCTATAGTCGACTTATAGTCTCTTATAGTCGACTAATCACTTGTGTAGTCGACTTGACCCAACTCCTAGTCGACTAATCCTGTGTCTCAATTTAGACCCAACTCTCTGTTTGTCCATTAGTCGACTTGACAGACAACCTAGTCGACTAATAGTAATTGTAGTCGACTAAACCTATTCCCCTAGTCGACTAATCCATGATCCAGTCGACTTATAAAGGAGTTGCAGTCGACTTGATTCAGTTATCCAGAAACCTGTCACTCGAACTTATCTTGACCTAGTCGACTAATACCCAAACCTAGTCGACTAACCTTTGGAAAATTGCCTAGTATAGTCGACTAACTCAAAAGGCAAGTCGACTATAGGCAGTTTCTGACTGTTGGACAGTTTCTGTATTCTGGTATTTTTTGCAACGTTCTTCAACATTTGAACATTCAAAAGGCACCTATTAACTACCCTAACTACTCCTAGAGTGCAGCTATAAATAGGGTGGTTAATCTAAAGGCCATATACCAATCCTAATCTTCAGTTTTCTAAGATCAAAAATTCTGCTAATCCTAAAAACTGTTCCCACTTCAGTTCTTCACCAAATTCTGATTCTCTTGTGAAGTTCTCTGAAGTTTTTCTCCTATACTAGACCTTGTCCACGTTCATACACAATACCAAGGCTTATAGGAAAGTGTTGTAATACTCAAAACAATCATTGTACACGGGTGTCTTCTTGGTGTAGAAGCAGTTGTACAAGGTGGAGTTTGTTCTCTTGGTGTAGAGAGAAGGTGTACACATTTGGTAAAGGGGACTTGTCAAGTGGTGTGCATGGTTGTGATTTTGGGTGTACAAAATCAAGGATAAAGGAAAATCTCAAGCGGGTGGCTGGGGACTGGATGTAGATCACGAGGACCGAACCAGGATAAATCTCTCGTGTTTGCGTTTGTCTAAACTTTTCTGAGATTTGATTTCCTTTACTGCAAGTTTATTTATTTGATTAACTTTAATCCTTCTTTGTTTAGTATTTGTGTTGACTTCGTATTTTAGATCCATAAGTGCCAACAGAGCAAGTTCAACAATTGCATCATCTCGGGACCAACAGCTAGCTCGTGACAAAATGTTAATACGCTATGATGTTCATCCTCAGAAAGACACCTTCTAATTATCTGGTCAGGGCAATATTTGAATAAATACAGTTCATCCCAAAAGAAAAACCGTACTTGTTTCATAAAGCGATGCTTGTCCTGACCTGACCAATTTGAAGGTGTTTGCCCGGTTGCAAGGTAGTTTGCTATATCAGCATACCAGGGCTCTTTACACGTCATAAAGATGTGTTCATCAGGAAAGTTTTCATTAATAGGTATAGTCTCAATTGGTGCATTTGGAATTCTCGAAAGGTGATCGGCCACCACATTTTCAACGCCCTTTTTGTCTTTAATTTCCAAATCAAACTCTTGCAAAAGAAGTATCCATCGAATCAGTCTAGCCTTTGCATTCTTCTTTTGCATTAAGTATCTAAGGGCGGAGTGATCAGTGAAAATCATTGTCCTAGATCCTAGTAGGTATTGGCGAAAGTTTTCCAACACAAACACAACTGCTAAAAATTCCTTTTCAGTTGTTGTGTAATTTAGTTGGGCCTCGTTAAGCGTCCTACTAGCATACTAAATCACGTGTTACCTGTTATCAGTACGTTGTCCGAGAACAGCGCCTATGGCATAATCGGAGGCATCACACATGATTTCAAAAGGCCTAGTCCAATCAGGCGCTGAAATTATTGGCGCCGAGACAAGTCTGTGTTTAAGCTCCTCCCAAGCTTGTAGACACTCTTTATCAAAATTGAAGGGCACATCTTTTCCTAAGAGATTTGTTAAAGGTCTAGCAATTTTGCTAAACCCTTGAATAAATCTTCTATAGAAGCCAGCGTGCCTTAAGAATGATCTAATGTCTTTTAAGCATTTTGGCTCAGGAGCTTTGTTATAACTTCCACTTTCGATCTATCAACCTCAATTCCTTTGTTTGAAACTTCATGCCTTAGGACAATTCCTTACTTGACCATAAAGTGACACTTCTCCCAATTGAGTGTCAAGTTTTTCTCCATGCACCGTGGTAAAACTAACTTAAGATGGTGCAAGCATTGTTCAAAGGAATCACCATAAATAGAAAAATCATCCATGAAAATCTCTAAAAAAAATTCTACCATGTTGGAAAAAAGACTAAGCATGCAACGTTGAAACGTTGCAGGAGCATTGCATAGGCCGAAGGGTATTCTTCGGTATGCAAATGTTCCAAGGGGACAGGTGAAGATAGTCTTGTCTTGATCCTAGGGAGTGATAGGGATTTGATTGTATCCTGAATATCCATCCAGGAAACAGTAATATTCATGTCCAGCTAGTCTCTCGAGCATTTGATCTATGAACGGAAGGGGAAAGTGGTCTTTACACGTGGCAGCGTTTAATTTTCGGTAATCAATACAGACTCGAATCTTCGTTGGAAGACGAGTTTGTACTAATTCTTTCTTATCGTTTTCTACCACGGTAAACCTGCTTTCTTTGGCACAGCGTGGACTGGACTAACCCACTGGCTATCGGATATGGGATAGATGATCCCATTGTCTAATAGCTTCAAAATTTCTGCTCTAACAGCCTCTTGCATGAGCGGGTTTAGTCTACGTTGTGGGTCACGTTTAGGTTTTACATCTTCCGTCAAATGAATCCGGTGTTGCACAATGGATGGACTGATTCCCTTTATATCAGCCATGGTCTAACCAATGGCTTCTCGATTTTCCCTTAATACTACAAGAAGATCCTCTTCCTGTTGTTCTGTAAGATGGGATGCAATAATCACGGGAAATGCTTCCTTCTCACCTAAGTACTGATACTTGAGATGACTAGGAAGAACCTTAAGCTCGGAAGAGTGAACTTGATCTATCAATGGTTGTTCCTTGTGTAAAGGAAGGATAGGGGCGGCATCTGTTGCCCACTCCACTGTGGATTTAATTATTTGATCAAGGTTGAAGTCATCAGACTCCAATTCAAATTCTCTATCAGACTCATATTCAATCTCCATTTCATGTTCACTTGCTAATCCCTCGATTAAGTTCACTTCAAATGACTCATTATCCAAATCTCGAGGTTGTTTTCCACGTGGAAAACATTTACCTCTTTTGTCATATCTCCAAAAGTTAGACACATTGATCCATTCCTACAGTTGATGATTGCGTTTGCAGTGGCTAGGAAGGGTCGTCCTAGAATGACAGGTGTCTGAGCTTTGGGATTATGTACGGGTTGTGTCTCTAGAACAATGAAATCCACGGGGTAAATGAATTCCCCGATCCGAATGAGACCATCTGTAATCTCCCCTTTGGAATCTTTACAGATCGATCAGCCAGTTGTATAGTAACTTTGGTTAGACGGAGGTCACCTAACCTGAGTTGTTGATACACAGAGAAAGGAAGAAGATTGATGCTGGCTCATAGATCAAGTAACGCCCTATTTATCGTGATCTGTCCTATAACACAAGAAATGGTTGGACTCCCTGGGTCTTTATATTTCACAGGAATTAGCCCAGTTAGCAACTCACTTATGTTAGAAGTAAGGAAGACCTTCTTTGAGACATTTGTTTTCCTTTTCTTAGTGCACATATCTTTTAAAAACTTGGCATATGAGGGGACTTATTGTATGGCATCAAGAAGGGGTACATTGATCTGGACCTGATTAAACACTTCTCTAATTTTCTCCATTTGAGCATTAGTCTTTTGGTTTGCTAGCCTATTAGGGAATGGTACAATAGGCTTGTATGGTTGCTCATCTGCTTTGTCTTTATTATTTGATTTGGAGGTTGAAGGTTGTGAACTTGAAGATGGATCATTTTTTTTGGTGGTACTAGAACAGGAGATGTTGACACTGATTTATTCGGACCGGATGACTAGAAACCTGATTGTCTATCTGCTTTTCAGATCTCAAATATGAACAGTATTGCACTGACTTGGACCTGTGTCTTCAGCTTCATGAATAGGGAAGGGATTCTTAGGATTGGGTACTGACTGGCTTGGTAATGTTCCCTTTTGTCTTTCATTTAATGAGCTAGCCAGTTGACCTATCGAACCTCTAACCTATTGATAGCCTGATTGTGGGCGTTCATCATTGAGGCCTGGGTTTTAGATAAGGTTTCAATCATTCTTTCCAAATCTGACAATTTTTTTCAGGATGATTTTGTGTTTGTTGTTGCTGATATGTGGGCTGGAAGTTATGTTGGAAGCTTGTTTGAAAATTTGGTGGACTCTGGTGGAAACTGGGTTGATGAGACTGAGCAGGATATTGGTGTGGAAATGATTGTCTTGGTTGCTCATGACCAGACTGACTCTAAGAGAGATTTGGATGGTTCCTCCATCCCGGGTTGTATGTTTTGGAGTATGGATTGTAGTTAGGTCTGGTGTAGGCTGCATTCATATTCTCAGGGTACATTTGAGCTTGGTAGACGGGACACTCCTCAAACAGGTGGTTAAGAGCATGGCAGTAGGTACAACTCGGGTTGATCACAGGTGGTGGGTTGATCTGATTCACAGAATTTGTTTCCCTAGCCTCGAGCAGTTCTACCCTTTTCATCAATTGAGTTATCTTTGCCTCGGCAGCTATAGAGGATTCAATCGAATGCATATCAGCCTTGGAAGTGGTGGGATTGGTTTTCTCAGGGCAAGACTCCCACTAAATGATTTTTTATGCTAAAGCTTCAAAGAGATCCCAACCCTTGTTCTCATCTTTCTTTAAAAATTCCCCTTGACACATAGTCTCGAGGAGTGTCTTAGTTTGATAATCTAGTCCGTCATAGAGAATTTGGCACTGTCGCCACTTCTCTATATAGTGATTAGGACATTAGGCTAGTAAATCTTTAAACCGTTCAAAATACTTCCAAATAGTTCACTTGATTCTTGCTTAAACTGCATTATATTTTTTCTGATGAGGGCCGTTTTATGAATGGGATAGAATTTCTTAAGAAAGACTTTGACAAATTCATCTCATGTTGAGATAGAACTGGCAGGCAGATTGTATAGCCACTTCTTGGCTATATCCTTAAGCGCGAAGGGAATGAACCTTAATCTAATAGCGTCTTCCCCCAGTTGGGGAATTCTCATCATCAAACATACTTCTTCAAACTCACGAATGAAGAAATATGCGTCCTCGGATTCTAGGCCATGAAATCTAGGGAGTGTATTTATGAATTGTGGTTTAAGCTCAAAATTGTTTCCATTTGCTTCAGGTAAAAGAATGCATGAAGGAAGTGAAGTGCGAATGGGGTAGAACTTATCTTGGAGAGAAGTATTGTTAGCCATGATTGGAATTGTGTCAGGAAGTGGTGTTTGTGCAAATGTAGAAGTCGTAACAAGTCTTGCTGAAACTGGGTCCCCGGCAACCAAAAACTTGGTGGGAAGATTTCTGTCTCCTCGTTTTAAAGTAACCGCAAGTGCACGGTCGTTAGATATAGCACTTGGGGGTCGATCCACAGGGACAGTTGGTTCTTTTAGTTTCAACACTTCTACACGAATTGGTCAAAAGATTTATGGGTTTTGAGTGAGTTTGTAAACTAAATGTCAATTTAAGAAATCAAGTCAAGTACCTAGGATTGAATCCCCTAAACTAGAATCAAGTGGTCAATCTCGTTTCTCCATACTAGTCTATTGTTGCTCACCAAAATTTCTACTTTTATTAGGTAAAGTAAGTCTGAACACTAGATCTAAGCACAAGGTATTATCCAGTTACATGGTCCATCAAAGATAAATTAACTAAATTAAACAAATAACATAAAGGCAACAAAGCCTAAGCATGGACCATTAACTCCCGATACATAGCCTGTCAAATAACCAGTTGTTCTAGAAATAATCTCCTAAAAGTTGTCGGTCAATTGGTGTGCATACAGACCTAGATAGGGGGATCTAACGGGTGACCACAAGATAATCTAGTTTAAGTTCATCTCCCCTAGGCACTCGCAATTAGGTACACATGATTGACTCGCTAGCACAACAATGAACTCACAAAACACCAAACATTAAAAGTTAATATAACAAAATTCAATGATCACTAATCAAATTAATTACAACTAAAAGAGGAACATTCAATTATTAATTAATTAAAATCAAAATTAAAATGAAACTTACCTACTTCATTATTTCATTATGTTATTGTGCATGCAGGCGCCTCCTTCAAAGTTCAAACAATGTGGGCCTTACCATGTGAACGGATGAGAAAAAGAATGTGCATGGCTTCATTAGTTGCTACACAGTGCACTGCAAGGAATTTCCTTGTGCTACAATGAAGTGCTATAACTGCCATCGGCCTTCATGGGCCCCGCTTGCCCCTAACAGCCTATTGGAAAGGACTCCTCTGCTCTCGCATGGAAGAAGACTACAAAGGCAACAATCATGTTATGATAATATAACGCGTGAACGATCATGCTAATCACAACGATTGCAGAGTAATTGACAGATCAAAACTCAAAGCATATAAACAAAAAAAATAAAAGAAAAGAAGAGCAGCCTCGCTTAAGCAAAGTACACAATTTAGTATTAAAAAGTTTAGCTAAAAAAATTGGGCAAAAACTGGCCAAAACCCAGGGCAAAAGAAAATGGTCAAAACAAAGGCCCCTCCATTAAAATTCTTTACCTTAGAAACTAAACAAAAACATAAAAAAAAATAATGATAAAGAAAACTAAAAAAAACCCTAGCTGCCGTCCTCCCTTCCAATCTCTCCTTTATATAATATAGGAGTTTTACAAAAAGGCCCTTTGAAATACATCAATTATATAATAATTCACTTTCAATTTAGACATATTTTTTAAATGACTAATACAGGCAGTCAAATGGAGGAACCAATAAAATCTATCAATATAAATGTTGTAGATCTTCGAATTATCCTTCCGTAGCATCTTGAATGATTTCTTTCAGAGTCCTGTAGCTAAAGTTATGGTCAAAACATCGCAACATGTTTGGAAAGCAACCCTCAATCTTTTGCAAATTGCGTGATTTTATTGCTGAAAGTAACCGGATTCCTCTTTCTCTTTCTTTTACCTATTTCCTGCAAAAATTCAATCAACTATACCCGAGTAGCATTATTTATATATAAATAATAGATAATTAGGAGCATAAAAAATGATATAAAATCGTGCTGATCACATGCACAATCACAGATAACGTTCACCAAGCAATCAAGCGAAAAAGGAAAATAACAACCAAGAAAAAGGAAAAACAATCACAAGCTATTTAGGATATCTGGACCTAGACGACTCCTAACTGTTCGATGAACCGAAGAAGGTTATTGCTCGAGTCAGACCACAGCTAATCAGCCAGGTGGGGGCAAGATTGGTGGGAGGTATCTACGCAGAAGCGACGGGCCTAATTAAGCCAAACCACCAGCCTTCGGGGTTTTGCCCCTCAATCCCTAACCTTAGGCACTGATTTGACTGGAGTGTGAATCAAAAATAATTTTCAACCTCAGCTGATCTCTTAACGAGTCCGGATGTCCCTATGGGCCAACGTCTATCAATTTTTATTAAAAATCTTGGGATTGTGAGTGCTTGGAATCTAATTTTTGGGCCAAGGAAGGGTGATTAAATCCCCACCTTATCTTATTATTGGATGGTGCCCTTAAGATCATTTGTGCAAGTGTACAAGATATGCAAACAAGATTCACTCAAAGCGATGTAAATCAACCAAGAGATGAGTCCTATTCTAAATGCAATGCGAACGTACCTTGCTCCAGCACTCTTCAACAGTAAAGTAAATGAATTGAAAAGACACGTGCCTAAAATGCAAACGTCTAATCAATTTTTAAACTTTTCAACAAATGTTTTACTGTTGGTTTATTAGCAGGCTCCTAGTGATGGCATACAAGAAATAAAGTTTGCAGAAAACTATATTTTTGCGAAGCAAGCAGCCCTGCACAAAATCAGTCAGTAGTGAACTCCTTTTTGCCGCGGATCCGCGACCAGAGCGAGGAAACGCGGCAATCCAGAGGGTACTTGGTCTCTGCTTTCTAGAACAGAGGTCCAAGACTACTTATATGTTACTGCAAGCATTGTTTCCTGTTTTTCCTAACCTGTAACCTGCAACAGAGAAGAAAAAATTTCGTTTTAGTTCCAAAAATTCAATAAAAACCGTTACCCTCCCCGGCAACGGCGCCAAAAATTTGTTCGAAAGGATTAATTGTATTGAGAAAGGGTTTAGAGTAAACCGTTGATGTCTGTGTACCGATGATCAAAAACTCTGAATGTATATGTAGGTTTACTTTACTCCTTCCGAATCACCGTTCGTAGCATAAGTTAGGACGGGTGTATCCGCAGGGAGGGTTAGCAATAGAAGCATTCAAGGTTTTTATATTGAAATTTTTGTGAAGAAAAACGAAGGTTCTTCTTTGTTTAAGAAATGAAAAACAAAACGATATAGAAAGTGAGTGAAAAATCTTTGTGGGTTTTGTAGAGGAAGGAAGAAACGAAAATAAAGATGGAAGAAAAACGGAGATATTTGAAAAGAGAAAGTTTTTAGAAGTTTTTTAAGTATGATAGAAGAAAAGCCATGACTAACTAACATTCTAATTTACTAACTTACTACTCTCATTGGTGATGCATGCCTCATATTGATTCATCGGCAATGGTATGTCTTGCTTTGCCAAGTCCTTGTATTGTCCCATGTCGAGAATGTTTCTCATCTAGGCTAGGCTAGTTGTCTCCTTGAATCATTGGCTTTCTAAATAGATTTTCAACAATGGAACAAGGATAGTCACTCTTAAGGATGCTAAGAAAACATGCAAGATTCATTAGTCCATCAAAGTTATAATCAAGCTAGCATGAAATAAGAAACTTGTAATATAGTCATTAGCATAGTGAAGTGCTCCATCTTCATGTTCCATCAAGGCACTTGTTCTAAAGACAAGGCTCTAAGTGAGGCTCACATGAATCATATGGAGGGGAAACATAGCATTTGCAAAGAATTAAAAGTAACTCATCTTCATGGGGGTAAGATAGACTTATAATTTGCAAGACTAAAAAGAATAAAGCATCCAATGATTCATATAAGTTAGCAACCACCAAGAGTTAGTAGTTAGTAAAATTAAAAGTTAGTTAGTCATGTTAATGAATTAGCTAGACATGGGAATAATGAACAAGCAACAATTCATGTAGTAAAAGTAAATAAAGAAAGTAAAAGCTCAAAGAAAATAATGCACTAGAACAAGAAAAGATTGGAAGATTGAAAGTTTTATCCTTGTATTGCATTGTCACCTTCTCTAATCACAAAGATTGCTTACCTCACTCTCTCTTTTCTGGATTCTAGAAGGAGAAAAGAAAATTACATAAGAGACTAAAGAAAACCTAGAGAAATCCTAACAATTTCCCTAAAAATAATGCTCTTTTCTCCTCCCTGATTACAGAGGCCCTAGGGGTCTATTTATAGCCTTCAGGAGAATAGGCCATCCCACCTCAGCCTCCGGATCAAACGCTGAATTAACGGCCAGAGGATTGCCGCGGTTCCGCGGCAAGTGCCGCGTTTTCGCGGCCGTATCTTGGCCGCTGCGCTAGCGAAGTTTTGTGTCTTTCTTTTGTATCTCGTATCCCCAGCTGGATCTTCTAAAAGTGAGAATACGCTTTAGATCTGTTCAGATCTGGGCTTTCTTCTTGTGGGCTTCTAAATTACTCTTTAATTGCTTAAAAATCATAATTGTTGGGCCTTCTTCTCCATTAAACATTGGACCTTAAAAAAGAGAGAAAAAAGTAATAAAATCCAATATTTATTCAGATAAAGCATAGCATGGTGGTAGAAAATGATGCATAAATGAACTCCAATCAATACGACAGTATACTTCGTTGTTGTCTATCCATTTGAAAGTACAAGAAGTAATTAAAGAGGCTCACGCTGGCATATGTGGAGCTCATCAACTAGGTCCGAAACTCAAGGACCAATTGCATCGACTCGGCTATTATTGGCGGACTATGATCGCTGATGCGTTCAAATACACAAAAAAGTGCAAGGCCTATCAAATCCATGTAGATTTTATATACCAACCCTGGAGCTGCTCCGCCTTACAATCGCAGCATGGCCATTCGAAGTTTGGGAAATTGATGTAATAGGACTAATGATTGCACACATTTATTTTATTAATCTTTATTACATATCTACATTTATCATGTAATAAATCTGCTAAATTTCTTGACTTAAATGTCTATTTTGCAGAAGATAATCATGGGGAGAAAGAGAATAAAATCAAATAAATATCAGTTAAATTCAGATTTAATTAGATCTATTTGGTTAGAGGAGATGATCCCAAATCTAGCTGGTTAAATTCAGTTTTTGGTGAATTAAGTGGTTAAAGCTAAAGATCAACCGAGTATAACTTCAAATACAGAGTCCAAATCCAAAGGGATAAATGGATAGGGAGAAGATCAACGGATGAGATGAAGCAATTTTAACTCGGATTTTGGCTGGATACATTTAGTATTTGAATCATAACTTTCGCTAGCAAAGCTCAAATCTAATGATTCAAGATGATCTTGAAAGCTAACTTAAAGGGCTACAACTCTTAAGTTGATCACTATTTCTAATTCTGTCATTTGATAAGTTATATTTAGCAATTAATATGCCAATAAGCTGCAGATTAGAATTGAATATCCATATCAAATCAAGTTTGGAGATAAGGGGAGGATTCAAATTCAGAAATAGTCAGTTTTTTTTATCTTCATACTCCTCTACCCTCTGCATTTCTCCTATAAATACCTGCAATCTCAAAGAAAAAAAAGGACAAAGCAGAGAATAAAATTTAGGTTAATTTATAGTTTGTAACTTAGATTTTTATTTTCTTTCATGTAATTTTTATTTTCTTTATGTAATTGAGAGGAGAGGATACTTTTATGGAGGAATGAGAGCAAGCTTGTACTAAAAGTGACACCGGTGTAAGTGATCTTTTCTTCTATTTTTATTTGAATCGAATCGAAGTTTTTTTCTTCTTTACTCTTGTTTTCGTTTACTTTCCTCTTCTGTGTTTGTGAATCCAAATGAAACCGATAGCCTCAAAGTTGCCTTACCCTTGCAAGTGTCGTTGATGGTTTATGGTGATGGATATCCATTTCTATGATAGTGTAGCTCGCCCCTTCAATCATAGTGTAATATGGGAATGACCAAGATCCTATTTTTGATACTTCGCTCGCCTTCAAGCAAAGGTGCATTGTCGATACGGGTCAAAGGTAAGCAGGCGCCGAAGAGGTAAGTAACTTTTTTGGGTTTTAGTTTTCTTTTCTTTTAATTTTAGTATAAATTACCAACACCACAATCTTCCAATCTCTTTCATTCTTTTTCAACTTCTTTGTACATATCCACTTCCATTTTCTCTACCTTCTCTATGTACCACTTTCTTCCTAACTTAACTTTAACTCTTTTTCATTTTCTTTTAAAGAACTAAAAGAAGATCTTTAACCATTCTTTGTAACTTAAAAGAGTACTTGCTAAAAAACCCTCCATCGCTCGTCCTTCCTTATGGATCACGACCCTATAGCCACTTGCTATTGCGGTAGTATTGAGTACTTACACTCTTTATCCTTAAGATCTAAAATTTTGTATTCTTCTGTGCAGAAAAACCTCAATCAAATTTTGACGCCGTTGCCGGGGAGAGACGGTAAGTAATTCTCTTTTTAGTTTACTTTTTTTTGGTTAACTTTCTTCTTTGTTTTTGGTGTACAGATTTAATAATAAGGAATTTTTGCTGCAGTGGACATATAAGTGGCCCTGGTCTCTGCTCAAGAAAGCAGAGCCCAGAAGCCCTCAGATTTGCTACATTCCTTGGGCAATCTGAGTGAACTACTAACCTGTATTTTCTGCAGGTTGGCTGAATTGCATAGTTTAATATCTGTAGCATTTATTTTCTTGTTTGACTCACTGTATATACATTTCTAACACAACAGTAAAAAGTTGATTGTAAATGCTAAAAATGATTTAGACTTTGCATTTAGGCACGTGTCTATTTCATTACATTTTCTATTTACTATTGAAGAGTGCTGGAGCCAAGGTATGTGTGCATAGCATTTAGTATAAGGTTCATTCTTGTATGAAATATCGCTTGAATGTTACTTTTTTTTCTATATACTTGTACACTGCACTAAATTGATTTAAGGGCTTGTCCTATAAATAAGATAAGATGGGGAAGTCATTACCCTCCCTTAGCCCATAAACAATCTCCTCACTCACTAACCCAAGCCTAACTAAAACTGAGTAGATGTTGGCCCTAGGGACATCTCAGACTCAAAGAGAAGATTGACCTAAGAAGGAAGTTGATTTGAACCTGACTCTTGCCAAATCGATGACTAAGGTTGGGGATTGAGGGGCGAAACCCCAAAGGCTTGTGGTTTGGCTTAATTAGGCCCGTCGCTTCTGCGCGGATACCTCCCACCAATCTTGCCCCTACCTGGTCGATTAACTTGTGGTCAGATTCGGCAATATACCCCCCGTGGATAGTCTAACCAGTTAGGAGTCGTCTAGGTCTAAGGTTTACCTTAACTTAGGTTAGATTTTTTTCTTTTATTTGTTTGCTTATTTGTTCGTTTTCTTTGTTTGTGTTTGACATTTCCTATGTGATATGGCTAATAACAATAATTTTTCCAATTTTAATGGTAATGCTTATACCCCAACCTCTTTTTCAGATATTACCAACCCGGCATATCATAACTTTAACCAACTAGTGTGCCGGATTGGTCTTATCTGATTTAATATAACCCATGCCTCCAATCTTATGACTATAATTTTCAAAATAATTTCAACTCTTCACAGAGTCAATGGGGATTCACCTCCCCCGAGTCCAATTTTCAACGAACTTGTCCTCTTTATCCACCTTGTCCACAATATTTTCAAGATTCATACTTAGTTCCACTAGTTCAAAATAGAAAACCATCAATCTTGAAAATGAGTATGCGTGAGTCCAAGCAACAATCACAAAATCTGATGGACTCACAGTTTCACCACAAATTCTAAATAAAACTTCATCTTTTCAAGTCCACTCGCAACAAAACGATGAACCAATCGACTATGAAAAGATGCTTAAAAGCATGACTCAGACTCAAATCGTTCGTAATCATGACATAGATCTAATGGTCCAAACTCTCCATTCTCACCGTTTGACCATTTCTGATGTTGCTAACCATTCTATTAGAGCCGAAGAATCATGTTGTTTTGGAAAACAAGATTCCATTTCAGCACACACCATTTGAACTTGCCCAAACTCCAAATTTTGAAAATGACATTGACAGTTTGGCAAGTTATCCCTTTCCTGAAATTGAACTTGAGAATGAATATGATCCTGAACCTCAACTTGGTGATTCAATTCTACTTCCTGATTTAATAATGACTCCGGTGTCTTCACCTGATTTCAATCTTTTTCCCGAGTCAACATTGGATCTTGCGCCAATTCATCATGAAATTGAATCGCCAATCTTTTATGATCATTATATTGAACTTGACCAATTTCATACTTTTGAAAGTCCCATTGACAAATTGGCAAATTCTCATTTTTATGAAATTGAACTCAATGAGAAATGTGACCTAGATTCTCAAATTTGTGATCCAGTTAAAATTCCTAAATCAATATTGACTCCTATTTTGTTACCCAACTTGAGTAATATTTTAGAGTCAGTTTTGATTCTCACACCTGTCCTTTTGAACTTGAATCACCAATATTAAGTCACATTCTATTGTGGGAAATGAATGTGGACTTAAGTTTCAACTTTTTGATTTGGACCCACTTCCTGAACCAATCTCGACTCCTGAGCCTTTACTTGACTTACGTCACTTTCTTGAGTCGATATATAGTTCACGTACTTCCTAAGTCTAAGTCAATCATTCCATCTTTTCACACTCCATTTTGGACAAGGGTGTTGATAAAATTGACTCTGAAATTAATTATGAAATTTAGAAATTAGATGGGGTAAATTTTTTACTAAAAATCATTCATGTATACATCATTTTAGTGGGTTATATTAGAGATTTCTGGTGGGTTCCTCCAAATTTCATGCAAAGTCGATTGGACCGCATTTCGTGGACCAATCAGACCACCACTAGAACTGATTGAGTTATAACCTGAACAAAATACGAAATTTCAGAACTTTAAAATAGAGATGTGCAAGTTGTTGGCCCAAGGCCTTCCACCCTAGTTTTGATGATGATTAACTCATGTAGTTATGTTTACTAATAATCTTGTGTTGTTTAAGTTTCAGATCATATAATAAGATATTAGTTGGTGATTAGCTTCAACAAAGGAGTTTAGAAGCTTTTCATGGTGAATCCAGGGCAAAGCATCAAAATCATACCTTGCCTAGCTCATGGATCACGGTGTTGTGGATCGAGTCGCCTTGTAGATGAAGATCGTCAAGAAGACTTAGGTATCCATAGTTTTAGTGTGTTTTAGATCCATTTGTAAAGATATGAATAGTTGATATGCTCAAGTGCACAAACACACACGTTTTATATTTTGGATTTGGTTTTCATGAATAGTAGATCAAAACAAGTTAAATAGTTCTCATGTATATTAGATATATTCTAGATATACATACATGCTTAACTTCTTATACAAACTTATTTTGACTATCCTATTCATGTTTGGAAAAATCTAAGTTTGATAAAATATAGGTTTTTGTTTTGATAAAATTTGCAAGACTCAAAAATGAATTGATATGATTGATATGTCTTGAAATTTTATCACTTGTTTGTGGTTCAATATAAAATGTTAAAACAAGTTTTATAGAATTTTCAGAAAAGATAAAAGATTTTTTCAAAAATATTTTAACATGTGTTTCTGACCCAGGTTTGTGCTGACAGGCCAGGTCGGTCGACCGTAATGGTCGACCGCACCAAGGCCGTCGACCCGTGAGGTCGACCGACGTGCACAGACTTGTACACGTCTGGCAGACACAAGCTCGGTCGACTGTCTGGGTCGACCGGGTCTGAGAGCAGAGCTCTCTGTTTGTTTGGGTCGACCGGGTTGCCCCAACGGTCACATTTCTGACCGTTGGCGGTCGGCCGGGCCGGCCGACCGGTAGCCTGTCAGGCTGCCAGATCAGCCTAACGGCTAGTTTTCTGATGGGCCTATATAAACCCCATTTCTTTAGGATTTTGGCCAAGATTTTTAGAGCTAAAATTTCCTGACTTCTTAAGTGTTTTAAACAGTTTTTAAAGAGTTTAAGAGCAAAAAGATTCATTCTATTTGTTTTTAAGTGTTTTGTTTGTTTCAAAGAAATTAGGTTTTGGGAATTAGTTTTTGATCTAAATTTCTATATCATTTTGGTGTTTTCCCAAGATAATTTCTTTGATCAAAACACTTAGTTTTTTTCCACACTTGAGCTATCTTCTATCCTAATCTATTTAGGATCTTGTTTTGTGGAAAAGTGAAAAGAGAGATTGTTTGAGGTTGTTGTACCCTCCAAGTTGTACACCCTTACTTTTGTTGTATCCCTCTTTGGTAGAGGTTGATCGGGTGATTGGTTTGCTCCCTCTTTGGTAGAGGTTGAGTTGGTTGGTTTGCTCCCTCTAGTGAGAGGTGGAGTTTAGTTTGTAAACCCTCTTCGGTAGAGGTGTTGGTTGTTGTTTGGCTACGGGCCTACCCCTCGGTTGTGAGGCGGTGTTTTGAGAGAGGAGTTTGGTACTCCATTGTTGTAACAAATCCTCTTCGGTAGAGGTTCCCTCGGTGGGAGATAGTGGATTGGAAATTCTACACGGTGGTGTAGGCGGGGATGTAGAGCTAGGGCTCGAACCTCGAAACATATCTTGTTGTTAACGTTTGATCCACTTGTCTCTCTAACTCTCTCTTTACTTTGTGCAAAACATCATTCATTCATTCATATCTTATTGCTTGCATTTGTGCCTGCATATATTCATATTGATATATCATCTTATATGCTTGGTTGTTTGTCTGTGCCTCACTTGTACTTAATCAACAAGAGCTTCACATAGCACCTCAACCCATATCTAGGGAATCAAGAGGAGTTAGTCCAGAGCCCTTCACAGGGAATTCGGCTACACTTGTTGATTGTACTAAGTGTGATTGCAATATTGTTTAAGCTTCCGCATATAGAGCCACTTAGTTCACTAGATTAGCATTTGCACCTATTCACCCCCCTCTAGGTGTTTTTCAATTGGTATCAGAGCCAAGTGCTCTGATTTGGGTCTAACAACCTAGAGTTAAAGATCCTCATTTTAGGCTAATCTATTGTTTGCATTTGCTTGTTTGCACACTCATATATTTTACCATGGACTTCATGACCCCACCTAGTTTTGACCCTTCCAACATTGTGTTTTGAAGAAGTATAGGATGTCCCATGTACCTAAAGACCCTAGGTTTGCATTCTTTCTTGCGGCCACCAAGAAATGCTATCTTGGAGATCGCAATCATATAGGGGCCAATGCACAAGCCCTTGAGGCCATTAGAAGCACACTTCCAAAAGAATATCTTATGCTTGCTTCTAACTTTGATTCCGCATTTGCAGTGTGGAACATGTTGACAACAACCACCACCTCCAAGCTTCAATTGCCAATCCAACCGGAGGAGTCTAGTGGAGAATCCGACTCTCAATGCTAATGGTCCAAGGGAATGACTCCCTTGAGGTACATTCGGAATCTCAACTAGATAATGATGATTGTACTAGTTCTTCAAATGATTATGTTGATCCCCATGCTTTGAATGAAGAACTATCTATTGTTTGTGAAAATTAATAGAAAATATAATTTGTTGAAAAAGAAAAGTCTAAGCATTAACAATGATAATAAAAATTTGATTGCTAGACTTGATATTGTTTTGCAAGAGAAAGAGGAGATTGCTAATGAGAGGGATTCATTAAAGTCTCAACTTGATCTTGCACTTAAAGAAAATGAGTTTTTGAAAAACAATATGATTGTGAACTCTTTTGAAGAAAAATGAAAATTTGTCTTCAAAAGTTGATTTTGTTTTTAAAAAGAAAATAATTCTTTAAAAAGAGAAATTGATTTTATCTCAAAAGAATTAGAAATTTGTTTAAAGAAAATAACTCTTTGCAAAATAAGATTGATGCACATGTTTGCCATGCTAGGGTAGTTTCCCTAGATCACCCCTTGCATGCACTTTTTCTTCTAAGATTAATGATGATATTTGTTTGTTGAAGAAGAAAGTGGATGTTTTTGGGCTCCACTATGAGCCAATGTGCCATGAACCACTCACGTTTGGAAATCTTGGTTCGTAAGAAACAAGTTCCATCCTTTATGCATGCACACCCTCCACGACATACACATGCTCCTCACGGACACACCCATCACATGTATGCTCATGTGTACACTTGTACACATTGTGGACGTAAGGGCCACCTTGCTAATTTTGCTATGATAGAATACATATTGTAAATTTAGCAAATAATTTGTTTGGGTTAGAGAAGGTACTAACCCCCATGGACCCAAGAAGATATGGGTACCAAAGACCACCCCTCCTTTATTTGATGTAGGTGTGGCTCTCACATGACGTGAGAGTTGCTGTACCTTGGAGTGGATGCGTTCCGTGCTTAAAGAGAACAATTTGGATGCATCACCTTCAAGGGAAGTTTTGGTGGAGAGGACCACCTGTTTTGGAGACAAGGAAATTGCCTTCTAGGTTTGGTAACGATCCCTAACTCCTATTTATTGTTTACATGCTTTTCATATTCATTGTTTATAGCATGTTTCATTATTTGATTAGTATGAATATGCCATATTAATTAGATTCTTGACATACATGTATAGTATTTGAGACACCCATGTTTAATATGGATTATTATTTTGTGTTCTCGTATTTGATTAGCTATCATGTACATCATAAATCTAATAACATGTGGATTTACATAATGATCACGTTTATGCTTATCATGATTGATTTATATCTTGGTTTATGCTTCATGTGTTGATTACTGTTTAGATGTTAGTTTTCATTAAGACTAGGATTTATACTTGTGCATATAGTGGGTTACAAATAAATCTATATATGTTTGGGCTTGATTGCTTATTTGAACCCATTAGATGTGCTAGTATAGTCTAGTTTTGATGATTCATGCATTTAAACTTGTATTCCTATTTTTTGGATTTGTTTTATGAGTTTTTCATTTCATGTATATGTTTATTTTGCCAAACTTTAAGATATACATGTATACCCTTTTAGTCATTTACCTTTCATGCAAATCTATATATATGGACTCAATTGTGTTTAGGGATATGTATGTATACTTATTGTGTTGACAATTCATACATATACCTTGAAATGAAATTTGTTTTGGTGAAAATTTAGTTTTTCTTGATTTCGTGTTTATTGTTTTAACTTCATGTATATGTCTATTTTATCCAAATTATTGTTATACATATACATCCTTTGAGCCACGTGCCTTAATGCATATATCTTTTGTGGACTCGTTGTGTTTGGATATGTATGTATATTCTATTTGTATTAGACATACATATACCTTGAAGATTAAATAGTTTGATGATTTTCATGTTTTCTTGTTTCAAGGAATTTTGAGCTTAATTAGATATTTCATAATGCCATGTCACACATTACTTGTACACTCACCAATTTTAAAATATTTCTCATGAGTATGTTTTCATGAGCATGTATGGACTTTATTGAATATTGAGTGTTTTTAAGTACTATGTGATTTACATGTGTTTTATGAAAATTATTTTTAGTTTATTCCTTGCTTGAAGGATTTCGTACTAGTTTAAAAGATTTTTCATTTAACTAGTTACGGTATTCTTCATTTTGGTAGAGTTTTTTCAAACAAAGCTTATTTTTCAAATCTGTTTTTGAAAACCCCTACCCTTAATGGGTGGTTGATGGGAGATCATGTTCATGTATGCTTTAAAATGAAATCATTTAAAACTTGAACCATGATTGGGAGACTAGATAATATGATGTATACACTTGATCATTATTGTTATTTCAATTGGTATCATTAATTCTTTCAATTGGTATCAATTTTGACCTTTCTTGTATACTCATATATGTTTGTATGTATGTATGCTTTTTAATTCCAAGAATATCAATTTCTATTGGTATCTATTTTCTATACATATATATGTTCGTGTTTATGCTAAGCTTGAGTTTCAATTTTGTTTCAATTGATTACTTTTAA